>CM055066.1:62172-264222 GCA_029204045.2 Tillandsia leiboldiana
CGTTCCGTATGTTTGACGCATGATCTTCATTTTGATTTTCATACTGGATTAGAGAAGTAGGGTTTCGTTTTTTTCTCAGGGTTTCGGCGCCAAAAACTAGGGCTGCTTGTCCGATGGGGGATATCTAAGGGTTTCCTATTTTTAGGGCTTTTGTATGATGGTGTAATTGGATGTTTTAATGGATGAATGTGCATGCTGTAATACACAGGGTTGTTTTTATTATCTGACGAATAAGAATTAGATGATTTTTTTTATAAATAATTTTATAAAATTGTATAATTATCAAATATTCCTCTATTTTTTTTTTTTTACAAAAATAATTTTAAGGGGAAAGAGATGAGCATTCACCGCATTCATAAGTTTTAAAACTTATGAAAATCCTGATAAAGCATTTAAAAGGGGTGAATCCCGAAGCCCTTCTTCTTTTTCTTCTTCTACTTTCTAATATGTTGATTGATATATTTTTTTGTCATGAATTTTAGTAATCTGTTGATATTTATTGTTGTAATCGATATATTTGTTGTCAAATATTGCATTTAAAAGTTTTAAAAAATTCTCAATGTATTGATAATTTTTAAAACTTCTTATTCTTCCCCACGCAGATATTGTGATTGATATATTTTCTTGTCATGAATTTTATGAATCCTATATTTGTTGATGTTTATTGTTGTAATCGATATATTTGTTGTCAAATGTTGAATTTAAAATGTATAAAAAAATCTCAATGTATTGATGATTTTTTTTCAAAAATTACAAGTTGTGAGCTAGTGTAAGGGTTAAAAGCGGTGAACCATTCACCGCTTTTAAAAACGGTGAATGGTCCACTGCTTTTATAGGACTATAGTAAAATTTTGAAAAGTAAAGCGGTGAATGGTTCACCGCATTTAGATCCTCCGTTACCCACGAGTCTATTTTTACAAATAATTGTTTGAAAGGTCTATTTTTGTAAAAAAAAAAAATTAGGGGGTTTAGTTTTGTAAATAACCCAAATTAGATGATGTATCATCAAGTGTTCTTGTTATAATTGCTTTATTTGCGTTTTCTGTGTTATACTTAGTACCTGGATGGATCCGACATGTTTTTGAATTAATTTCTTCAGGAATTTTATGATTAATTAATTAATTGTTGGTTTTATCTTTTATCTTCCTTGTTGAGTGTTGCTATGGTGGAGTTTGGTTTGGTGTCGTGTTTTATTGCTCTTTATATTTTGAATGATATGTTGAATAATCCTGGGCTATGTCTCAGATAATTTATAGTCCGCTTTATCACTATTTACTATTGAAGACATCTATTCAAACTTCGTATTTTAAGGCTAAACATGTCTTTTAGATGATTTCGAAAAATAATCATATTATTTAGATTAGCCAGTAAAGGTACATTTGACCGTCAACGAGTATGAAGTTAAGATAAATTGTTTGCACAGACGGAATTTTACTGTCCGATATAAATTATGTAAGATTTGTTATTTTAAATTTATCTTACAAATTTATAATCAGACTATAAAGTGACACCTCTTTGTTCATAATGTAATACAGATACTCTCGTCATTTCAGGGGATATTTTATTTTCTGAGCATGGGAATAATACTTGTTTAATTCATCTAGTGCTTTGATTAAACAAACTGCTTGACCCTTTCTTTTTAGTGAAGATGACTGCTAAATTAAACTGTGTCAGTTAACACTTCACAGTAGTATTTCTAGTGAAGATGACTGCTAAATTAAACTGTGTCGGTTCACAGTAGTATTTCTCAACTTTGATTACTGTGTAGTATTTCCGGTTCAATACCGTTCCAAATCCGGTCCGATCCCGGTTAAAATCGAACAAAATTCTTTTATTTTGGATTTTAAACATTTTAAATTATTTTTTATATACAACAAATTATAATTTATAATTTAAAAACTTTTGAGTCACGTAAAATTCTATAAAAAAATAAAAATATATACAAAAATAAAATACAAAAAGAAATTAAAATTATGTTTGATGAATAAGTAGATTTAAAAATTGATATACCAAATGGACAATTGTTTATATTCAAATTATAAATTCAAAATCAAATTTATATCATAATTTCTATTCAATAATTTAAATATAGTTCATAATTTAATTTTAATCAACTTTAATTAAATTTTGTTAATTGTTAATTCAAATTTAATATCCCAAACTATATTTAGCTCACAATTTAAACTAAAATTTTAAATTAAAAAGTATAAATTTTAGTTTAAATTATATAAATAAATTAAGATATGATTTTATGTTTTAAAAGTTGATATAATTTCATATATTTTTTTAATTACATATTAATTATTTTTTATTTTCCACTAATTCGAATGAATTCAAAATGTAAGTATGCATTTTTAAAATAAATATATCAAAATTTGAATTTCTATTAGATAACAGAATTTAAATTTAAATTTCGTATAATTTAAATATTTTTAAAAATTTTTAATTCAATTTTATTATGTAAAAAAAAAAAAAAAAAAAAAAAAAAAAAAAAAAAAAAAAAAAAAACCGATTCTTGGTTGATATATAGTAAACTATATTATCACGGGCCTAAATGGGTTCGATTCTTGTCCGGTCCGATAGCTGCAAAATCTCCATCCCGGTTTGGCCCGCTACAATCCCTGCTCGTACGGACACTCCTTCTTGGTTTGATCCTTGTCCAATTCCAGTCCAAATCTGGCCCGATATTCGTCTAAATCAGGTCCAATACCGGTTTAAATTGAACCAAATTCTTTTAGTTTGGTTTTTTAGATTTTTCACTTATTTATATACAAAAAAATAAAATTTATAATTTAAAAACACGTAAAATTCTAAATAAAATAAAAAATTATACAAAAATAAAATACTAAAATAATTTAAAATTATGTTTGATGAATAAGTTGATTTAAAAATGGATATGTCAAATCGATAATTGTTTAGATTTAAATATTAAATTCGAAATTAAATTTATATATTAATTTTTTATCCATAAATTTAAATATAGTTTATAATTTAAATTTAATCCGCTTTAATTAAAATTCGTTATAGTTTAAAAAAAATGAATAATATACAGTAAACAAATTTTCAAAGGCCTAAATGGGTCCGATTCCTGGCAGGCCCGATAGCAGCAAGATCCCACTCCCAGTTTGGCCCGCTTCGATCCCGGCCCCCTCCAATATCTGCTCGGACCGAGATTCCTTCATGTTTCGATTCCAGTCCAAGTACGGCCCAATTCCGGTTCAATACCGGTCCAAATCCGGTTCGATTCCGGTCCAAATCCGGTCGGACCCCGGTTAAAATCGAACCAAAATCTTTTATTTATAATTTTAAACATTTTAAATTATTTATATACAACAAATTATAATTTATAATTTTAAAACTTTTGAGTTACGTGAAATTCTAAAAAAAATAAATATATATACAAAAATAAAATAAAAAAATAATAATAAAATTATGTTTGATGAATAAGTATATTTAAAAATAGATGTGTCAAATTGACAATTATTTAGATTCAAATGATAAATTCAAATTAAATTTATATCATAATTTCTATTCAAAAATTAAAATATAGTTTATAATTTAATTTTAATACACTTTAATTAAAATTGCTATTTCAGAATTTTCACTTATTTACATACGAAAAAATAAAATTTATAATTTAAAAACTTTTGAGTCACGAAAAATTCTAAATAAAACAAAAAATTATACAAAAATAAAATACTAAAATAATTAAAAATTATGTTTGATGAATAACTTGATTTAAAAACACATATGTCAAATTGAAAATTATTTAGATTTAAATAAAAAATTTGAAATTAAATTTTTGTTTCAATTTTTATCCATAAATTTAAATATAGTTTATAATTTAAATTTAATCTACTTTAATTAAATATCGTTTTTAATGTAAATATTTCAAAATTTGAATTTTTATTCTATTAAAAAATTAAAATTAAAATCTTCTATAAATTAAATATTTTTAAAAATTTTTAATTCAAATTTATTATGTAGAAAAAAAAAAAAAAAAACAATATATAGTAAACTACATTTTCACGCTCCTAAGTGGGTCCGATTACTGCTCGGCCCGATAGCTGCAAGATCCCCATCCCGGTTTGGCCCGCTCCAATCCCTGCTCGGACCGAGACTCCTTCATGGTTCGATTCCGGTCCAATTTCCGCCCGGCCCGATAAATGATTCTTGGTTGATATATAGCAAACTCCATATTCTCGGACCTAAATGGGTCCAATTCGTTCCCGGCCGGATATCGGTCCATTACAGGTCCAAATCAGGTCCAATCCCTGTTTACATTGAACCGAATTCTTTTATTTTGAGTTTTCAAAATTTTTACTTATTTATATACAAAAAGTTAAAATTTATAATTTAAAAAATTTTGAGTCACGTAAAATTCTAAATAAAATAAAAAATCATACAAAAGTAAAATACTAAAATAATTAAAAATTATGCTTGTTGAATAAGTTGATTTAAAAATAGATATGTCAAATCGACAATTGTTTAGATTTAAATATTAAATTCGAAATTAAATTTATATTTTAACTTTTATCCATAAATTTAAATATAGTTTATAATTTAAATTTAATCCGTTTTAATTAAAATTTGTTAATTGTTAACTCAAATTTAATATCCCAAACTATATTTAGCTCACAATTTTTTATATTTTTTTAAATTAGATATAAATTCATCTATTTTTTAGAATACATATTAAACACTTTTATTTTTTGTTTTATATAATTTTATATTTAAAAATATAAAAGAATTCAATTTTTTTTCTAACTGTTAATAAAAAAAAAATTCTGGTTAAAAATAATCAAAATTTTAAAATTTTAATTATTTATATCCAAAAATTTAAAATTCACTATCAAATAAAATAAAATAAAAAAAGAATTACAAGTGTTTAAAAATTACAAAAATAATAATATATATATATATATATATACAAATATACAAAAATAAACTACAAATATAAACAAAAAAAAAAAGTACGTTTGATGAATAAAATGATTTTAAAATAGATATATCAAAACAACAAGTGTTTAAAATCAAATAGCAAGCTCAAAACTAAATTTTTATTTTAATTTTTATTTATAAATTTAAATATAATTTCAAATTTAATTTTAAACCACTTTAATCAAAATTCGTTAATTGTTAATTCAAATTTAATATTCAAAACTATATTTAGCTCATAATTTAAACTCAAATTTTAATTTAAAAAATATAAATTTAATTTAAATTATATAAATAATTTAAGATATAATTTATATATTTTAATTAGATATAATTTCTTATAACATTTTAATTACGTATTAATTATTTTTTTTTATTTTCCGTATGAATCCAAAAGGTAAGAAATCGTTTTTAAAATAAATGTATCGAAATTTGAATTCCCATTCAATTAAAAAATTAAAATTTAATTTTTCTCAAATTTAAAAATTTTTAAAATTTTTTAATTCCAATTTATTATTCAAAAAAAAAAATTGAATAATATACAGTAAACTAATTTTTACGGGCCTAAATGGGCGCGATTCCTGGCAGGCCCTATTTCTGATCCAGCGTATGTAGTCAACACCTTTCAAAATTTTTGCGTATCTTGTTCCAATTTTACCCGATAACCCAATAATACAAAAATAGCCCAAATTATCGGATACGATAACAACTCCTTCACCCGAAACGGTTCGGCTCGGCTCGTTGTGCGTCGGCCCGGCCCGAATATATTGGATAGGCTCAGTTCGGCCTAGCTTAGCTGGGCCAGGCCTTTGAAGGCTCGGCCTTGCTTTTTTGAGCTGGGCTAGGCGTTACGGGCTTTGTACATACAATCAGCTATTGTTTAGTAAATTATAAAACTAATTTTCACGGGCTTTGTACGTACAACAAATAGACCAATTTTAATAAATTATAAAATTAATAAAATAAATAAATAAAATTCAGGTTCCAAATATAAAATAATTTAAAAATAGACCAATCAAATCAGCTATTGTTTAGTTTCAAATAATAGATTCAAAATTAAAATTAAATTTTAAGTTTGTTTCGTAAATTTTAAATCTAAATTCAAACTTTAATATAAATTTTTTAAAAAAACTCATATTTTCAAAGCGTGGATGTACCATGCTAGAATAATTTGTATATTTTGTAACATATATAAATAAATATTTATGATACTAATAGATAAAATTAATAAAACAAATAAATAAAATTCACGTTCCAAATATAAAATGATTTAAAAATAGACCAATCAAATCAGCTATTATTTAGTTTCAAATAATAGATTAAAAATTAAAATTAAATTTTAAGTTTGATTCATAAATTTTAAATCTAAATTCAAACTTTAATATAAATTTTTAAATAAACTCAGATTTTCAAAGTGTGGATGTACCATGCTAGAATAATTTGTATTTTTTGTAACATATATAAATAAATATTTATGATACTAATAGATAAAATTGAGATACTATTTAAAAATTCATCTAAAAAGAAAAAATATTTAATGATATAGAAATTTATGAATTTTATCTTATATAATTCAAATTTAAATTATATGATATTTTATTAAAGTTATGAATTAAAAAATTTATTATTAAATAATAAAAATTAAAATTTATGATTTTTTTAATTAAAGTTAAAATTTGTGTTTAAATTATGAATTAAATTTTATTATGAATATCAAATTTGAATTAAAAAAATTAAAATTAATAAATCAGAAGAAAATTAAATTTGAATTTTCGAATTAAATGCAAATTAAAATTTTGATACATTTATTTTAAAACACATACTTAAATTTTAGATTTATTTAAATTAAAAAAATATATAAAAATATTTAATATATATCAGCAATCATATAAATTTAAATATAGAAATTTTCTAACGAAATTTAGGCCGATAATTCAATTTAGTATTTTTTATTTTAAGTAAGTGGGCTCCCGTAATGAACTTTGAGCCTTTGGCAGAGTAAGTGGGCTCCCATCACCTCACTCCCAAGGACTTAAGAAAGCCCATATATCTGCTCGGACCGAGATTCCTTCATGTTTGGATTCCAGTCCAAGTATGTCCCAATTCCGGTTCAATACCGGTCCAAATCCAGTCCGATCGTGGTTAAAATTGAACCAAATTCTTTTATTTTGAATTTTAAACATTTAAAATTATTTATATACAACAAATTATAATTTATAATTTAAAAACTTTTGAGTCACGTGAAATTCTAACTAAAATAAAAAAATATACAAAAATAAACTACAAATATAAATAAAAATTATGTTTGATGAATAAAATGATTTAAAAATAGATATACCAAAACAACAAGTGTTTAAAATCAAATAGTAAGCTGAAAACTAAATTTTTATTTTAATTTTTATACATAAATTTAAATATAATTTCAAATTTAATTTCAAACCATTTTAATCAAAATTTGTTAATTGTTAATTCAAATTTAATATCCAAAACTATATTTAGCTCATAATTTAAACTCGAATTTTAATTTAAAAAATATAAATTTAATTTAAATTATATGAATAATTTAAGATATAATTTTATATATTTTAATTAGATATAATTTTGTATAATTTTTTAATTATATATTAATTGTTTTTTTTATTTTCCGTATGAATTCAAAATGTAAGAAATCGTTTTTAAAATAAATGTATCGAAATTTGATTTTCCATACAATTAAAAAATTAAAAATTAATTTTTCTCAAATTTGAAAATTTTTAAAAATTTTCAATACAAATTTATTATTCAAAAAAAATAAAAATAAATGAATGATATACACTAAACTAATTTTTACGGGCCTAAAATGGGCGCGATTTCTGGCATGCCCTATTTCTGGTCCAGCGTATGTAGTCAACACCTGCCAAAATTTTTGCGTATCTTGTCCTAATTTTACCCGATAACCCAATAATCCAAAAACAGCTCAAATTATCGGATCCGATAACAACTCCTTCACCCGTAACGGCCGTCGAAGGCGGATCGGCAACAGTCACGGCGTGGGCGACGGCGCGACGCCACGGCGGCAAAGCGGCGCGACTGTCACGTCGTGGGCGGCGGCGGGGCCTGCAGCGGCGGCGACGACGGCTGTGGCATGGCCGCCGGTAGACGCGTTGCCGGTGGCCGCGCGTTTGCCGGCTGCGCGGCTGCGGGTGCGGCGTGGCGGGGACATAACTTTAAATTTTTTTTTTTAAGTTAAATTAAATTAACTTTAAAATTTTAATTTTGTAAAGTTATGTCCAAATAATTGTTTAAAGATTTATAATTTTTATAAACTCATATTGGAATACTATTTTAAATTTTAAATTTAAGATTTTTTGTATAAATAATTAAAAGTTCTAAATTTTAATTATTTTAACCATAATTAAAATTTGAGTTTTGTTCATAAATATAAATATAAATTTTTTCACTTAATTAATTTAATTAATTGTCACTAACGCAAGTGGCAAAGAATTTGGTGGTTGAAATCAGAGACCCGATTTCGAAGCCGCTCTAGATTTCATGTATGCTATGAAACATTTAAAAATTATAAATTTAACTTTAAATTATATAAATAAAATAAGATATGATTTATATATTTTTAAATTAGATATAATTTTATCTTTTTTTTAAAAAAACGTATTAGTTATTCTGTTATTTTCATCGAATGAATTCAAAACGTATGTATGCGTTTTTAAAATAAATATTTCAAAATTTGAATTTTCATTCAATTAAAAAAAATAGAATTTAATTTTCCTACAATTTGAATATTTTTTAATTTCAAGACAATTTAAACTCAAATTTTAATTTTAAAAAAATAAATTTTATTTTAAATTATATAAATATATTAACATGTGTTTTATATATTTTTAAATTAGATATAAATAAACTATTTTAATTAAAAAATAAAATTTATTTTTCCTACAATTTAAATATTTAAAAAAAAATTAAATCAAATTTATCGTCTATGAAAAAAATAAACGATTCTTGATTGGTGTACAATAAATTACATTTTTAATTCAAGTTCCATAATTTAAATATTCAAAATCCAAATTTTATATTTCAAGTTCCAAAATTAAAATTTTAAATTTTAAATATTAAAATTAAAATACCAATGTTTTAAAATTTAAATTTTAAATTATAATATTAAAATTGAAATAGAAAAATTAAATTCATTTTTTAAATTTTAATTTGAAAATTTAAGTAAAGATTTAAAAATTAAAATTTGAATTTTAAAATTTTCCATTTTTAATTTTAAATTAAATTATAAAATTTTAATATTTTTCTAAATTTAAATTTTATATTTTAATTTTTAAATTTCAGATTTTTTAAAAAAATTTATATTTGAATATTCAAATTGTAAAACTTTTATATTTAGTACTCTCGTCAGTTTGGGAAAGTTTCATGAATCAAACTTAAACAAATTTAGGCCCGTACCCGGCCCGGTTCGATCCCGTCCACAGCCCGCTTCGATCCCAGGTCAGACCGAGATTCCTTCAAGGTCTGATGCGGCTCTATTCCGGTCCAAATCCAGTCCAATTCTGATCTAAATCCGATTAGATTCCGGTCCAATCCCAGTTTGGTCGGTGCCGGCCCGGCCTATTATACATATATATCTTTTGTTTTAAAATTTTTTATCTTTAAAAATATAAAAGAATTCAAAAAAAAATATAACTATTAAAAATTTATTAATGTTAAAAATAATCAAAATTTTAAAACTTTTGATTATTTATATACAAAAAATTAAAATTTACAATTTAATGTGGGATAATTGCATACATGTCCCTCCAAATAGGTCGGATTTCAAATATATCCCCGCAAATTTCAACTTTTCATATTTATCCCTGCAAAAATCCACCGTTATTCAAATATGCCCCTCTGTTAGGAAAATTGAGTTAACCATAGGTTAAATGCTTAACCTTGGTTAGATTAGCAATTTAGCTCATTTTAGCTCAATTTAGCTCAATTTAGCAATTTAGCTCAATTAAGCTCAATTTAGCTCAAGCAGCAGCAAGCAGCAAGCTCAAGCAGGATTCGAATCCTGCTGCTGCTTGAGCTAACTCAACAGCAAGCAGCAGCAAGCTGCTTGCTACTGCTGCTGAAGCAGCAAGCAGTAAGCTGCTTGCTGCCAAGCAGCAGCAGCTTGCTGCTTGCTTCTGCTTGCTTAGCAGCAAGCAGCAAGCAGCAAGCTGCTTGCTGCTTGCTTCTGCTTGCTTAGCAGCAAGCAGCAAGCAGCTTGCTGCCAAGCAGCTTGCAGCTTGCTGCTTGCTGCTAAGCAAGCAGCAAGCAGCTTGCAGCTTGCTGCTTGCTTAGCAGCAAGCAGCAAGCAGCAAGCTGCAAGCTGCTTGCTGCTTGAGCAGAAGCAGGCAATTGGGATTTTATTGAGGTTAATTGAGGTTAATTGAGGATTTAACTCAATTTAGCTCAATTTAGCAATTTAGCTCAATGTAACTCAATTTAGCTCAATTTAGCTCAATTTAGCTCAATTTAGCAATTTAGCTCAATTTAGCTCAATTAAGCTCAATTAAGCTCAATTAAGCTCAATTTAGCTCAATTTAGCTCAAGCAGCAGCAAGCAGCAAGCTCAAGCTGGATTCGAATCCTGCTGCTGCTTGAGCTAACTCAACAGCAAGCAGCAGCAAGCTGCTTGCTACTGCTGCTGAAGCAGCAAGCAGTAAGCTGCTTGCTGCCAAGCAGCAGCAGCAGCAAGCAGCAAGCTGCTTGCTTGCTGCCAAGCAGCTTGCAGCTTGCTGCTTGCTTCTGCTTGCTTAGCAGCAAGCAGCAAGCTGCAAGCTGCTTCCTGCTTGAGCAGAAGCAGGCAATTGGGATTTTATTGAGGTTAATTGAGGTTAATTGGGTCTTTAATTGAGCAGAAGCTTGCTGCTTGAGTAGGGTTTGGGTCTTTAATTGAGGTTAATTGGGATTTTATTGTGTCTTATATGAGCTGTATTTTGTGATGCACTACAATGCTATCTAATCTTCACAATCTGTAGGGTTTGGGTCAATATGAGGTGCTATGGAGTGATGAGTTTTCAGCAGAAGTAAATGGACCTCATTCAAGATGCGAGGTGAGATTGCAAGACATGCAATGCAGCTGCAGAGCATGGCAAGTAAAAGGTGTGCCATGCATTCATGCAATGGCAGTTATAGGTAAACTAAGACATGAAAAGTGGGAAAAATTTGTTCACCCATATTTTACAGTAGCCAAATATAAGGAGGCTTACTCTGCTGGTATTGCACCATTGCCTAGTAGTGATCAGTGGGCAAAGGTTGACATCGGCCATGATATATTACCTCCTATTTTAAATAGGCCAGCTGGAAGACCTCGAAAGAAAAGAATTAGAGGATCAGATGAGATGGTAATTAGGAGAAAACATCGATGCAAAAGATGCAACCAATTAGGCCATCATGCAAAAACATGTACGAACCCTGTTACTACGAACCCTCAGTCTGAAGGCGCAGATGGAGTATCTCAAGCAAGTGCTAGTACTGGTAGTGGCATAAGGTAAGAAAATGACCAACAAAATTTACTTTTAATTTACTTTTTTCACTATAATACTAATTGCTAAAAATGGTATGCAGGCGCAGAGGAAAGAGACTAGCATCAAAATCAAAACGGGCAACTGCTGAAGCGACCCTCTCACAGTCCCAACAAGGAAGTGCCATAAGTGAAATTGATGCTATGGGATGTCTAAAAAATCAACATTCAGTTTGATGAAAGAGTTGATGTATAATATTTTTTTGGATAGTTGATCTAAATGGATGTATTTTGTGGTCTGCATGTAGTTTTTTTTGTGGTCTGCATGGATGTATTTTGTGTAAGGGTTAAAATTGTAGGTAATTTTATACTGCTAACTTTGAAGTACTTAACTTTCAAGTACTTGACTTTGAAGTAGTTGTTAATTTCACTGCTAACTTTGAAATACTTGTTGATTTCATCCTTTCAATGAATGTAATTTGGTTCTACTCATAAGTTATGAATGTCATTGTGTTTGTATTGAACTTCTAACTACAATTCTGTTAGGAGAATTGTGGTCAATTGATTTAAATGAATGAATTTTCATGCCGACATTTTGATTTGAATGCTGACAGGCTGTGAGAAGAATTACATTGTCGTGGTACTTCCTTGTTGTTGGGGCTGTGAGGAGAATTATATTTTTTCAACAACTACTTTATCACTACTTTTATCATAGTAAAATAATGTTTCACTTACATTACAACAACAACTACTCCATCAACTATTTATCACAATATTGCAGTTTTACATCACATTTTATTACATTACCAAACTAAACAAGATATTAGCTACCACCAAATATACAAGCAACTTAAGAAGAAATAAAATTTTTTTTTCAAACTTTTGAATGCGATGCTCCACAGCTACTTGAAATGCCTGTAATTGGTATTTTAAGTCAACAGTATTGTGGTGTGTGTCATCGACCCAAGCAAAATAATTACAGTGCTCATTACTCTGCAAAATATAAAAATACAAAAAATAATTAGTAAATAAAAAATAAAAATTCTATGGATATGTATGGTTTTTTTAAAAAAAAACCACTTTAATTGGAATAATGATAAATAATGCTATTGTATACTAAACTTTGAAACAAATCATTTTTTCATCGATGCAAAATTAGTTGTCTTACCCCCCAGTTTGGACACCCATAAAATCGACGACCTCTAGTATGTGGCTGCTTTGAAACCCAAATTTTACAAGTTTTAAAGCAATCACACTTGGAAATTTCGATGCTATGCGAAGAATTTATCGATCTCTCACTCATCATAAAAAAGCAATGTATTAGAGGAGAGAAAAAGATGAAAAAATAAAATTGTTGGAGATTAATAGAGAAAAATGAATGAAAAAATCAAAATATTATATAGAGCAAAGTTGGCTTTAATGGTGGGTTTTAGTTCTTCTTTTATAGATGAAGGAGATGGAGATGACCGTTGGGGGATTTTTGGAGAGGACAAATTTGTAATAAACAAAATTAGATATTGCTTTTAGAGGGATATATCCGTTGGGATTTTAGAAGAGGGGCATTTTTGCAATAATTAGAGGGATTTTAACGTTGGGATTTTTGGAGAGGGGCATTTTTGAAACAAGTAGATTTGAAGAATTTTTGGAGGGATATATTTGTAAGGGGCAAAAAAGTAACTTTACATGAAATCTGTTAAAAAATTAACGGATTCCAAACGGGAATTAACCTCAGGGACATATTTGAAGAACTTTGGATTTTTGCAGGGATAAATATGCAAAGTTGAAATTTGCAGGGATATATTTGCCATCCGACCTATTTGGAGGGACATGTATGCAATTAACCCTAACATTAATATGTTTAAAATTTTATATATATATATATATATATATATATATATATATATATATATATATATATATATATATATATATATATATATATATATATATATATATATATATAGTTTTAAAAAATTTTATGTTTAAAAATATAAAGTAATTCAACAAATTTGCTAACTATTAAAAAGTTATTATGGTTAAAAATAATCAAAATTTCAAAACTTTTGATTATTTATATACAAAAAATTAAAATTTACAATTTAAAAATTTGTGAGTCACATGAAATTCTAAATAAAATATAAAAATAAATAAATAAAAATTACGTTTGATGAATAAAATAGCAAGTAAATTTACTTATTTAAAAATTTAAATTTTATTTTGATTTTATTTTCTCTTTTGATATTATAGCAATGTATTTTTATTTTATTTAAGTATCTTGTTGGTAAAATTTAATAGCATTTTTTTGTCGATTGCGACGTTAGAAATTAACAAAATATTAGATAGTAAATTAAAAATTTTAAATTTCGTATATCTATTTAAAAACTGCAATATGGATTTTACATGTTTAATACAAGATTATATAATTTAAATTTAAATCACATAAGATTAAATTCGTGATTTTTTATAAATTTAAATACATAAATTTGAATTAAAAAGGAACAAATTCACCTGTCATATTTTATTAAATTATATAAATCATATCGTAATTTAAATTTACAATATTGTTGGTATATATTGAATTTTTTGATATGATTTTTGAATTCACATTTGAATTTATTTTTAAATATCTATTTAGTTTTAATTTTGTTTGATCTCAAATTTTTATTCAACTTGAAATTCAATGTTGAAATTTATTTATATAATTTAAATTAAATTTTCAAATTTTTAATTTAAAATTTTAGTTTAAATTGTGAGTAAAATATAGTTTTCATTATTTTCAAAATATTCAATATATATCAACAATAATGTAAATTTAAATTAATATATGATTTATATATTTTAATAAAATATAGCATATGATTTTTTTTTTATTCTAATTTATGAACATAATCTTATATGATTTAAATTAAAATTATATAATCTTTTATTCAACATTTAAGCTACATGCTGCAATTTTTAAATAGATATATGATATTTAAAATTTTTAAATTACCATCTATATTTTTATAATTTTCTAAGGTCCCAATTTAAATTTCAAAACTAATACGATTTAAATTAAAATTATATAATCTTGTATTCAACATTTAAGCTACATGCTGTAATTTTTAAATAGATATATGATATTTAAAATTTTTAAATTACCATCTATATTTTTATAATTTTCTAAGGTCCCAATTTAAAATTTAAAACTATAATAAATATTTAACAAATTATTTGTCCAGAGAATAAAAAACTTAAAATAATATTATAAATTAAAATATTAAATTTAAAATATTTGACCAAAATTATAAATTTATATTTTATTTGAATTATAAATGCTATTATGGTTAAAAATATTAAAGATTTTCAAATTCTTATTGAAAATTTTAAACAATGAATTACTTGAATAAAAATTTATAAATATTATAAATATTTAACAAATTAAATGGACGAAGCATAAAAATTAAAATTCAAAATTATTTAAATGAAAAAAAAAAATTAAAATAATATTTGGTAGTTTTTTTAAAAATTGGACTCTGCTCGGATCTTTAAAGAAAAAAAAAAATACTGTTATTAAAAAAAAAAAAAAAAAAAATTATGACCAACTATAAATAATTAAAATAAAAAAGGAAAGAAGGCCGGTCCGGTATGAGGGCCCACAAAACACGCCTAAGGCCCGTACCTGGCCAGTGACTCAAAAATTCCATGAATCGAACTTAAAAAGATTTTGGCCCGTACACGGCCCGGTTCGATCCCGTCCAAAGCGCGCTTCGATCCCGGGTCGGACCGACATCCCTTCATGGTCGGAATCTGGCCCTATTCCGGTTCAAATGCGGTCCAATTCCGGTCCAAATCCGGTTCGATTCCAGTCTAATCCCAGTTTAAAACAAAACATTTTAAAATTTTTATCTTTAAAAATATAAAAGAAATCGAAATTTTTTCCAACTTTTAAACGGCTATTATGGTTAAAAATAATCCAAAATTTAAAACTTTTGATTATTTATATACAAAAATTAAAATTTACAATTTAAATTTTTTGCATCACATGAAATTCTAAATAAAATACAAAAATAAATAAATAAAAATTACGTTTGATGAATAAAATAGAAAGTAAATTTATGTTTTTTTAAAAAATAAATTTTATTATGCTAAAATAGCATAAATCATAAACCGTAAACCCTCAAATCCTAAACTCTAAAACCGTAAACCCTAAACCCTAAACCGTAAACCCTAAACCCTAAAAATCATGAACTCTAAATCTTAAATCCTAAAAATTCTGAACTCTAAACCCTAAACCCTAAATCTTAAAAACTCTAAACTCCTAAACCCTAAACCACTAACCCTAAACCCACAGAGAAAGAATGAGGGAGAGAGAGGAGAGAGAAGGGGGAGAGAGAGATGGGGAAGATGAGAATGGCTGTGAGATTCTCTCCCTCCATAACGGTTACAAATTAAAAGCTCACGAAATGAAGCCTAAATTTAAGAGAAATTTGAACTTTGCCGTGCCGTGGAAAATGAAGTCCACTCGCAGTACGAAAATTCAATGCCATGCCTGCTTCAAATTAACACTATTTTAAATTAAAATGGTAAATACAAAATTAAATTTATACTTTAATTTTGATTCATAAATTTAAATAAAATTTATAATTTAATTTCAATCCACTTTAATTAAAATTTGTTAATTGTTAATTCAAATTCTATGTTTTTTAATATATATTAATTATTTTGTTATTTTTTCGAATTCAGATGAATTCAAAATTTAAGTATGTGTTTTAAAATAAATGCATCAAAATTTGAATTCCCATTTAATTAAAAAATTAAAATTTAATTTCTATTCAATTTAATTATTTAAAAAAAGTTTAATTCAAATTTCATATTCAAAATAAAATTTAAAGAATTATTGATTGTTATATTTCACGGGCCTTCATGGGTCCGAATCCAGCACAGCCCGCGGCGAGATCCAGGCCCCGATCACGTCCCAGGCCAGCTTCAATACCGACCCGTTTGGGTCCCAGATCGGACCGAGATTCCTGCATGGTCCGATTCCGGTCCAATCCTGGTCCAAATCCAGCCCGTTTTCGGTCTAATACTGGTTCAATTCCGGTCCAAATCAGGCCCAGATTCGGTCCAATATCGGTCCGATTACGGTGAAAATCCGCCCAAGTACAGTGAAATCTGGTTATATACCGGTCCAATCCCGTTCGGCCCTATATATATATATATATATATATATATATATATATATATATATATATATATATATATATATATATATATATATATATATATATATATATATATATATATATATATATATTTTAATATTGATTTTAAAATTTTTTATCTTTAAAAATATAAAAGGATTTTAAATTTTTTCTAACAATTTGATTATTTACATAAAAAAAACTAAAATTTACAATTTAAAAATTATCGAGTCAAATTAAATTATAAATAGAATAAAGAATATTCTAAATAATTTCCAAAAATAAATAAATAAAAATTTTGTTTGATTAATAAGATTATTTAAAAATAGATTTCTCAAATCAACACTATTTTAAATTAAATTTACACTTTAATTTGGATTCATAAATTTAAATATAATTTATAATTTAATTTCAATCCACTTTAATTAAAATTTGTTAATTGTTAATTCAAATTTAATATCCAAAACTATATTTAACTCCCAATTTGAACTAATATCTCAATTTAAAATTAACAAAATTAGTTTAAATGTTTTAAATAAATTTCAACTTTGAATTTCAATTGGAATAAAAATTTAAGATAAAATAAAATTAAAATTTAATAGATATTTGAAAGTAAATTCAAATGTAAATTCAAAAACCATACCAAAATATTCAATATATATCAAAAATAATATAAATTTAAATTAAAATGTGATTTATATATTTTAATAAAATATAGCACGTGAATTTGTTTATTTTTAATTAAAATTTATGAATTTAATTTTTTAAAAAATAATGAATTTTATATTATACGAATTAAATTAAAATTACATAATCTTGTATTGAACATGTAAACTATATAGTGAAATTTTTAAATAGATATATGAGAATTTTAATTTTAATTTTCTATCTAAATATTGGTTACTTTCAAACATCCCAATGAGCAAAAAAAAATGCTATTAAAATACATTGCTATAATATCGAAAGAGAAAAAAATCATAATAAAATTTATTTTTTTAAAAAAGTAAATTTATTTGCTATATTTGATTATAAAATATATTTTATATCCGAATTTAAATTTACAAGTTCGCGCGGACAATAATTATATAGTTTAATGTTTTTTAATATATGTTAATTATTTTGTTGTTTTTTCAAATTCAGATGAATTCAAAATTTAAATATGCATTTTATAATAAATGCATCAAAATTTGAATTTCTATTTAATTAAAAAATTAAAATTTAATTTCAATTCAATTTAGTCATTTTTAAAAAAGTTTAATTCAAATTTCATATTCAAAATAAAATATAAAGAACTATTGATTGTTATATTTAACGGGCCTTCATGGGTCCGAATCCAGCACAGCCTGACCGCGGCGAGATCCAAGCCCCGATCACGTCCCAAACCCGCTTCAGTACCGGCCCGTTTGGATCGCAGATCGGACCGAGATTCCTGCATGGTCCAATTCCGATCCAATCCTGGTCTAAATCCGGCCCGTTTCCGGTCTAATACTGGTCCAATTCTGGTCCAAAGATGGCCCAGAATCGGTCCAATACCGGTCCGATTACGGTGAAAATCCGCCCACGGTCAAATCTGGTTATATTCCTGTCCAATCTTGTTCGGCCCGGGCAAATTTATATATATATATATATATATATATATATATATATATATTAATATTGATTTTAAAATTTTGTAGCTTTAAAAATATAAAAGAATTCTAAATTTTTTCTAACAATTTGATTATTTATATAAAAAAAACTAAAATTTATAATTTAAAAATTATCGAGTCACATGAAATTCTAAACAGAATAAAGAATATTCTAAATAATTTCCAAAAATAAATAAATAAAAATTATATTTGATTAATAAGATTATTTAAAAATACATTTCTCAAATCAACACTATTTTAAATTAAAACGGTAAATACAAAATTAAATTTATACTTTATTTTTGTTTCATAAATTTAAATATAATTTATAATATAATTTCAATCCACTTTAATTAAAATTTGTTAATTGTTAATTCAAATTTAATATCCAAAACTATATTTAACTCCAAATTTAAACCAAAATTTCAATTTAAAATTAACAAAATTAGTTTAATTGTTCTAAATAAATTTCAACTTTGAATTTCAATTGGAATAAAAATTTAAGATCAAATAAAATTAAAATTAAATAAATATTTGAAATTAAATTCAAATGTAAATTCAAAAACCATACCAAAATATTCAATATATATCAACAATAATATAAATTTAAATTAAAATGTGATTTATATATTTTAATAAAATATAGCACGTGAATTTGTTTATTTTCAATTCAAATTTATGAATTTTATTTTTAAAAAATTAATGAATTTTATATTATACGAATTAAATTAAAATTACATAATCTTGTATTAAATATGTAAACTATATAGTGAAAAATTTAAATTGATATATGTGAATTTTAATTTTAATTTTCTATCTAAATATTGGTTACTTTCGAACATCCAATGAGCAAAAAAAAATGCTATTAAAATACATTGCTATAATATCGAGAGAGAAAAAAATCATAATAAAAATTATTTTTTTAAAGAAGTAAATTTATTTGCTATATTTGATTATAAAATATATTTTATATCCGAATTTAAATTTACAAGTTCGCTAGGACAATAATTATATAGTTCAATGTTTTTTAATATATATTAATTATTTTGTTGTTTTTTCGAATTCAGATGAATTCAAAATTTAAGTATGCGTTTTAAAATAAATGCATCAAAATTTGAATTCCTATTTAATTAAAAAATTAAAATTTCATTTACATTCAAATTAATTATTTTTAAAAAAAATTAATTCAAATTTCATATTCAAAATAAAATTTAAAGAATTGTTGATTGTTATATTTCACGGGCCTTCAAGGGTCCGAATCCAGAACAGCCCGACCGCGGCGAGATCCAGGCCCCGATCACGTCCCAGGCCCGCTTCAATACCGGCCCGTTTAGATCCCAGATCAGACCGAGATTCCTACATGGTCCGATTGCGGTCCAATCCTGGTCTAAATCCGGCCCGTTTCCGGTATAGTACTGGTCGAATTCCGGTCAAAATCGGGTCCAGATTAGGTCCAATACCGGTCCGATTATGGTGAAAATCCGTCCAGGTACGGTCAAATCTGGTTATATTCCGGTCCAATCCTGTTCGGCCCGGACCAATTTATATATATATATATATATATATATATATATATATATATATATATATATATATATATTAATATTGATTTTAAAATTTTTTATCTTTAAAAATATAAAAGAATTCTAAATTTTTTCTAACAATTTGATTATTTATATAAAAAAAACTAAAATTTACAATTTAAAAGTTATCGGGTCACATGAGATTCTAAATAGAATAAAGAATATTCTAAATAATTTTCAAAAATAAATAAATAAAAATTATGTTTGGTTAATAAGATGATTTAAAAATAGATTTCTCAAATCAACACTATTTTAAATTAAAATGGTAAATACAAAATTAAATTTATACTTTAATTTTGATTCATAAATTTAAATATAATTTATAATTTAATTTCAATCCACTCTAATTAAAATTTGTTAATTGTTAATTCAAATTTAATATCCAAAACTATATTTAACTCCCAATTTACACTAAAATTTCAATTTAAAATTAACAAAATTAGTTTAAATGTTTTAAATAAATATCAACATTGAATTTCAATTGGAATAAAAATTTAAGATCAAATAAAATTAAAATTTAATAGATTTTTGAAATTAAATTCAAATGTAAATTCAAAAAACCATACCAAAATATTCAATATATATCAACAATAATATAAATTTAAATTAAAATGTGATTTATATATTTTAATAAAATATAGCACGTGAATTTGTTTATTTTTAATTCAAATTTATGAATTTAATTTTTAAAAAATTAATGAATTTTATATTATATGAATTAAATTAAAATTACATAATCTTGTATTGAACATGTAAACTATATAGTGAAATTTTTAAATAGATATATGAGAATTTTAATTTTAATTTTCTATCTAAATATTGGTTACTTTCAAACTTCCACCGAGCAAAAGAAAATGCTATTAAAATACATTACTATAATATCGAAAAAGAAAAAAATTATAATAAAATTTATTTCTTAAAAAAGTAAATTTATTTGCTATATTTGATTATAAAATATATTTTATATCCGAATTTAAATTTATAAGTTCGCTGCGGACAATAATAATATAGTTCAATGTTTTTTAATATATATTAATTATTTTGTTGTTTTTTCGAATTCAGATGAATTCAAAATTTAAGTATGCTTTTTAAAATAAATGCATCAAAATTTGAATTCCCATTTAATTAAAAAATTAAATTTTAATTTCTATTCAATTTAATTATTTTTAAAAAAGTTTAATTCAAATTTCATATTCAAAATAAAATTTAAAGAATTGTTGATTGTTATATTTCACGGGCCTTCATGGGTCCGAATCCAGCACAACCCGACCGCTTTGAGATCCAGGCCCCGATCACGTCCCAGGCCCGCATCAATACCGGCCGGTTTGGGTCCCAAATCGGACCGAGATTCCAGCATGGTCCGATTCCGGTCCAATCCTGGTCCAAATCCGGCCCGTTTCCGGTCTAATACTGGACCAATTCCGATCCAAATCTGGCCCAGATTCAGTCCTATACCGGTCCGATTACGATGAAAATCCGCCCAAAATTCCGGTCCAATCCTGTTCGGGACGGGCCAATATATATATATATATATATATATATATATATATATATATATATATATATATATATATATATATATATATATATATATATATATATATATATATATATATTAAGTATGCTTTTTAAAATAAATGCATCAAAATTTGAATTTCCATTTAATTAAAAAATTAAAATTTAATTTCTATTCAATTTAATTATTTTTAAAAAAGTTTAATTCAAATTTCATATTCAAAATAAAATTTAAAGAATTGTTGATTGTTATATTTCACGGGCCTTCATGGGTCCGAATCCAGCACAACCCGACCGCTTTGAGATCCAGGCCCCGATCACGTCCCAGGCCCGCATCAATACCGGCCCGTATGGGTCCCAAATAGGACCGAGATTCCAGCATGGTCCGATTCTGGTCCAATCCTGGTCCAAATCCGGCCCGTTTCCGGTCTAATACTGGTCCAATTCCGGTCCAAATCTGGCCCAAATTCGGTCCTATACCGGTCCGATTACGATGAAAATCCGCCCAAAATTCCGGTCCAATCCTGTTCGGGACGAGCCAATATATATATATATATATATATATATATATATATATATATATATATATATATATATATATATTAATATTGATTTTAAAATTTTCTATCTTTAAAAATATAAAAGAATTCTAAATTTTTTCTAACAATTTGATTATTTATATAAAAAAAACAAAAAATTTACAATTTAAAAATTATCGAGTCACATGAAATTCTAAATAGAATAAAGAATATTCTAAATAATTTCCAAAAATAAATAAATAAAAATTATGTTTGATTAATAAGATGATTTAAAAATAGATTTCTCAAATCAACACTATTTTAAATTAAAATGTTAAATACAAAATTAAATTTATACTTTAATTTTGATTCATAAATTTAAATATAATTTATAATTTAATTTCAATCCACTTTAATTAAAATTTGTTAATTGTTAATTCAAATTTAATATCCAAAACTATATTTAACTCCTAATTTAAACTAAAGTTTCAATTTAAAATTAACAAAATTAGTTTAAATGTTTTAAATAAATTTCAACTTTGAATTTCAATTGGAATAAAAATTTAAGATCAAATAAAATTAAAATTAAAGAGATATTTGAAATTAAATTCAAATGTAAATTCAAAAACCATACCAAAATATTCAATATATATCAACAATAATATAAATTTAAATTAAAATGTGATTTATATATTTTAATAAAATATTGCACGCCAATTTGTTTATTTTTAAATCAAATTTTTGAATTTAATTTTTTAAAAATTAATGAATTTTATATTATACGAATTAAATTAAAATTCCATAATCTTGTATTGGACATGTAAACTGTATAGTAAAATTTTTAAATAGATATATGAGAATTTTAATTTTAATTTTCTATCTAAATATTGGTTACTTTCAAACATCCCAATGAGCAAAAAAATAAGCTATTAAAATACATTGCTATAATATCGAAAGAGAAAAAAATCATAATAAAATTTATTTTTTAACAAAAGTAAATTTATTTGCTATATTTGATTATAAAATATATTTTACATCCGAATTTAAATTTACAAGTTCGCTGCGGACTATAATTATATAGTTCAATGTTTTTTAATATATATTAATTATTTTATTGTTTTTTCGAATTCAGATGAATTCAAAATTTAAGAATGCGTTTTAAAATAAATGCATCAAAATTTGAATTCCCATTTAATTAGAAAATTAAAATTTAATTTCCATTCAATTTAATTATTTTTAAAAAAGTTTAATTCAAATTTCATATTCAAAATAAAATTTAAAGAATTGTTGATTGTTATATTTCACGGGCCTTCATGGGTCCGAATCCAGCACAGCCCGACCGCGGCGAGATCCAGGTCCCGATCATGTCCCAGGCCCGCTTCAAAACCGGCCCGTTTTGATCCCAGATCGGACCGAGATTCCTGCATGGTCCGATTCCGGTCCAATCGTGGTCCAAATCCGGCCCGTTTCCGGTCTAATACTGGTCCAATTCCGGCCAAATCGGGTCCAGATTCGGTCCAATACCAGTCAAAATCCGCCCAAATACGGTCAAATCTGGTTATATTCCGGTCCAATCCAGCTCGGCCCGGACCAATTTATATATATATATATATATTTTAATATTGATTTTAAAATTTTTTATCTTTAAAAATATAAAAGAATTCTAAATTTATTCTGATAATTTGATTATTTATATAAAAAAAACTAAAATTTGCAATTTAAAAATTATCGAGTCACATGAAATTCTAAATAGAATAAAGAATATTCTAAAAAATTTCCAAAAATAAATAAATAAAAATTATGTTTGATTAATAAGATGATTTAAAAATAGATTTCTCAAATCAACACTATTTTAAATTAAAATGGTAAATACAAAATTAAATTTATACTTTAATTTTGATTCATAAATTTAAATATAATTTATAATTTAATTTCAATCCACTTTAATTAAAATTTGTTAATTGTTAATTCAAATTTAATATCCAAAACTATATTTAACTCCCAATTTAAACTAAAATTTCAATTTAAAATTAACAAAATCAGTTTAAATGTTTTAAATAAATATCAACATTGAATTTCAATTGGAATAAAAATTTAAGATCAAATAAAATTAAAATTTAATAGATATTTGAAATTAAATTCAAATGCAAATTCAAAAACCATACCAAAATATTCAATATATTTCAACAATAATATAAATTTAAATTAAAATGTGATTTATATATTTTAATAAAATATAGCACGTGAATTTGTTTGTTTTTAATTCAAATTTATGAATTTAATTTTTAAAAATTTAATGAATTTTATAATATACGAATTAAATTAAAATTACATAATCTTGTATTGAACATGTAAACTATATAGTGAAATTTTTAAATAGATATATGAGAATTTTAATTTTAACTTTTTATCTAAATATTGGTTACTTTCAAACATCCACTGAGCAAAAGAAAATGCTAAAATACATTGCTATAATATCGAAAGAGAAAAAAATCATAATAAAATTTATTTTTTAAAAAAAGTAAATTTATTTGCTATATTTGATTATAAAATATATTTTATATACGAATTTAAATTTACAAGTTCGCTGCGGACAATAATAATATAGTTCAATGTTTTAAAATATATATTAATTATTTTGTTGTTTTTTCGAATTCAGATGAATTCAAAATTTAAGTATGCTTTTTAAAATAAATGCATCAAAATTTGAATTCCCATTTAATTAGAAAATTAAAATTTAATTTCTATTCAATTTAATTATTTTAAACAAAGTTTAATTCAAATTTCATATTCAAAATAAAATTTAAAGAATTGTTGGTTGTTTATTTCACGGCCTTCATGGGTCCGAATCCAGCACAGCCCGACCGCTTTGAGATCCAGGCCTTGATCACGTCCCAGGCCCGCTTCAATACCGGCCCGTTTGGATCCCAGATCGGACCGAGATTCCAGCATGGTCCTATTCCGGTCCAATCATGATCCAAATCCGGCCCGTTTCCGGTCTAATACTGGTCTAATTCCGGTCCAAATCTGGCCCAGATTCGGTCCAATACCGGTCCGATCACGGTGAAAATCCGCCCAAAATTCCGGTCCAATCCTGTTCGGGACGGATATATATATATATATATATATATTAAGGGATAATTGCCTGTGTACCCCTGAAATATGAAGAAATATCTGATTTACCCCTCTTATTTTTTTTCTTTCCAATATACCCTTCATACGTTCCACCGTTATTAAAAATACACCTACCGTTTCCCTTTGTTAAGTTAACTAGGGTTAAACTAGAGTTAAATAATAATCAGAGTTGAAAACTATCAGATATACCTATTTTGCCCAGGTTTAGGATTTAGGGTTTAGGGTTTAGGACTTTTTAGAATTTTAGGGTTTAAGATTTAGGGTTTTAGGGTTTAGGATTTAGGGTTTTTTAGGGTTCTAGGGTTTAGGGTTTAGGGTTTTAGGGTTTAGGGTTTAGGATTTTTTAGGGTTTTAGGGTTTAGGGTTTAGGGTTTTAGGGTTTAGGGTTTAGGGTTTTTGGGTTTAGGAGTTTAGGGTTTTAGGGTATATTTGAAAGGGCAAAATAATAATTACACACAGATAACGGCAGTTCCAAACGGTACATTAACAGAGTTTAACTTCAGGGATATTTTGGAAAGAAGTTGGAACGTAAGAAGGGTAGTTTTAATATTAGCCTTCTAAGAGGGCTAAATCTAAAAACAGGAAAATTTTTAGGGGTATGTAGGAAATTGCCCCATATATTAATATTGATTTTAAAATTTTCTATCTTTAAAAATATAAAAGAATTCTAAATTTTTTCTAACAATTTGATTATTTATATAAAAAAAACAAAAAATTTACAATTTAAAAATTATCGAGTCACATGAAATTCTAAATAGAATAAAGAATATTCTAAATAATTTTCAAAAATAAATAAATAAAAATTATGTTTGATTAATAAGATGATTTAAAAATAGATTTCTCAAATCAACACTATTTTAAATTAAAATAGTAAATACAAAATTAAATTTATACTTTAATTTTGATTCATAAATTTAAATATAATTTATAATTTAATTTCAATCCACTTTAATTAAAATTTGTTAATTGTTAATTCAAATTTAATATCCAAAACTATATTTAACTCCCAATTTAAACTAAAGTTTCAATTTAAAATTAACAAAATTAGTTTAAATGTTTTAAATAAATTTCAACTTTGAATTTCAACTGGAATAAAAATTTAAGATCAAATAAAATTAAAATTAAAGAGATATTTGAAATTAAATTCAAATGTAAATTCAAAAATCATACCAAAATATTCAATATATATCAACAATAATATAAATTTAAATTAAAATGTGATTTATATATTTTAATAAAATATTGCACGTGAATTTGTTTATTTTTAAATCAAATTTTTGAATTTAATTTTTTAAAAATTAATGAATTTTATATTATACGAATTAAATTCAAATTCCATAATCTTGTATTGGACATGTAAACTATATAGTGAAATTTTTAAATAGATATATGAGAATTTTAATTTTAATTTTCTATCTAAATATTGGTTACTTTCAAACATCCCAATGAGCAAAAAAATAAGCTATTAAAATACATTGCTATAATATCGAAAGAGAAAAAAATCATAATAAAATTTATTTTTTTAAAAAAGTAGATTTATTTGCTATATTTGATTATAAAATATATTTTATATCCGAATTTAAATTTACAAGTTCGCTGCGGACAATAATTATATAGTTCAATGTTTTTTAATATATATTAATTATTTTGTTGTTTTTTCGAATTCAGATGAATTCAAAATTTAAGTATACGTTTTAAAATAAATGCATCAAAATTTGAATTCCCATTTAATTAGAAAATTAAAATTTAATTTCCATTCAATTTAATTATTTTAAAAAAAGTTTAATTCAAATTTCATATTCAAAATAAAATTTAAAGAATTGTTGATTGTTATATTTAACGGCCTTCATGGGTCCGAATCCAGCACGGCGGGACCGCGGCGAGATCCAGGCTCACTTCAATACCGGCCCGTTTGGATCCTAGATCGGGCCTAGATTCCTGCATGGTCAGATTCCGGTCTAATCCTGGTCCAAATCCGGCCCGTTTCCGGTCTAATACTGGTCCAATTCCGGTCCAAATCGGGCCCAGATTCGGTCTAATACCGGTCCGATTACGGTGAAAATCCGCCCAAGTACGGTCAAATCTGGTTATATTCCGGTCCAATCCTGTCCAGTCCGGACCAATATATATATATATATATATATATATATATATATATTAATATTGATTTTAAAATTTTTTATCTTTAAAAATATAAAAAAATTCTAAATTTTTTCTAACAATTTGATTATTTATATAAAAAAAACTAAAATTTATAATTTAAAAATGATCGAGTCACATGAAATTCTAAATCGAATAAAGAATATTCTAAAAAATTTCCAAAAATAAATAAATAAAAATTATGTTTGATTAATAAGATGATTTAAAAATAGATTTCTCAAATCAACACTATTTTAAATTAAAATGGTAAATACAAAATTAAATTTATACTTTAATTTTGATTCATAAATTTAAATATAATTTATAATTTAATTTCAATCCACTTTAATTAAAATTTGTTAATTGTTAATTCAAATTTAATATCCAAAACTATATTTAACTCCTAATTTAAACTAAAATTTAAATTTAAAATTAACAAAATTAGTTTAAATGTTTTAAATAAATTTCAACATTGAATTTCAATTGGAATAAAAATTTAAGATCAAATAAAATTAAAATTTAATAGATATTTGAAATTAAATTCAAATGTAAATTCAAAAACCATACCAAAATATTCAATATATATCAACAATAATATAAATTTAAATTAAAATGTGATTTATATATTTTAATAAAATATAGCGCGTGAATTAGTTTATTTTTAATTCAAATTTATGAATTTAATTTTCAAAAAAATTAATGAATTTTATATTATACGAATTAAATTAAAATTACATAATCTTGTATTGAACATGTAAACTATATAGTGAAATTTTTAAATAGATATATGAGAATTTTAATTTTAATTTTCTATCTAAATATTGGTTACTTTCAAACATCCAATGAGCAAAAAAAAAATGCTATTAAAATACATTGCTATAATATCGAAAGAGAAAAAAAATCATAATAAAATTTATTTTTTTGAAAAAGTAAATTTATTTGCTATATTTGATTATAAAATATATTTTATATCCGAATTTAAATTTACAAGTTCGCTGCGAACAATAATAACATAGTTCAATGTTTTTTAATATATATTAATTATTTTGTTGTTTTTTCGAATTTAGATGAATTCAAAATTTAAGTATGCGTTTTAAAATAAATGCATCAAAATTTGAATTCCCATTTAATTAAAAAATTAAAATTTAATTTCTATTCAATTTAATTATTTGAAAAAATAATAATTCAAATTTCATATTCAAAATAAAATTTAAAGAATTGTTGATTGTTATATTTCACGGGCCTTCATGGGTCCGAATCCAGCAGTCCGACCGCGCGGCGAGATCCAAGCCCCGATCACCTCCCAGGCCTGCTTCAATACCGGCCCGTTTGGATCGACCGAGATTCCTGCATGGTCCGATTCCGGTCCAATCCTGATCCAAATCAGACCCGTTTTCGGTCCATTACTGTTTAATTCCGGTCCAAATCTGGCCCAGATTCGATCGAATATCGATCAAAATCCGCCCAAGCCCGGTCCAATCACTGTTCGGTCCGGCCCATGCTACCAATATATATATATATATATATATATATATATATATATATATATATATAGACTATAATACTATGGATAGTACCAAATAATTTGTGCTATCAAGTTTTTAGCCGTTGGATTAAAGGATGTGTGGTTAATATGACAACGGTCCCGTGTGGTTTACTAGGCGATTGGTTGAATAGTGAAAATCTTAGAGAACCATTATAATTCCAACCGCACATATTTTCACCCAACGACTAAAATTTGAATTCCAGCCGGACTCTCCCCCCCTCTCTCTCTCTCTCTCTCTCTCTCTCTCTCTCTCTCTCTCTCTCTCTCTCTCTCTCTCTATATATATATATATATATATATATATATATATATATATATATATATATATTGGTTTTAAAATTTGTTATCTTTAAAAATATAAAAGAATTCGAATTTTTTTCTAACTTTTTGATTATTTATATACAAAAAATTAAAATTTACAATTTAAAAATTATTGAGTCACATGAAATTCTAAATAGAATAAAAAATATTCTAAATAATTTTAAAAAATAAATAAATAAAAATTACGTTTGATTAATAAGATGATTCAAAAATAGATTTCTCAAATCAACACTATTTTAAATTAAAATGGTAAATACAAAATTAAATTTATATTTTAATTTTGATTCATAAATTTAAATATAATTTATAATTTAATTTCAATCCTCTTTAATTAAAATTTGTTAACTGTTAATTCAAATTTAATATCCAAAACTATATTTAACTCACAATTTAAACTAAAATTTTAATTTGAAATTAACAAAATTAGTTTAAATGATTTAAATAAATTTCAACATTGAATTTCAACTGGAATAAATATTTAAGATCAATTAAAATTAAAATTAAATAGATATTTGAAATTAAATTCAAATGTGAATTCAAAAATCATACAAATTAAGATACCTAAAATTTAAAATTTTTTACTTTACCATCTATTATGGCACAAATAAATGCTATTAAATTTTATAAAAAATATACTTAGATAGTATGTTTCCAGCCCCAATAGTAAACCTTTCTATTTTGAACAAATGTTAATTTTGAATTTACCTAAAAAAAATTCAATTGATTTTATTTTTTATTTTTTAAATTTATAATTTTTAAATTCCACTATTTTATTTTTTAAAAATTTTTAAAATTTTTAAATAGTGGCCCATTCCACTATTTTAATTTTTAAATAGCGATGCCTATGTAGCCGGGTTGTACAATAGGCCGTCCCATTTTAACACTTTTTTAATTTTAAAATTTGATTTTTCTTTCAATTGATTTTAAATGAGATTTGTATATTTTTTAAAAAACTATTTAAATTTTCGATATTTTAAATTAAAATTTGAATAATAAATTAAAAAATAAAGAAATATATTAAAAAAAAAAGGCAGACCCAGTATAAACGCCACTAAACAGGCCTAAGGCCAGTATGGGCCTAGCCCTGCTCGGCCTGCTGTCATGAACGGCAAGGTCCGGCCCGTATTAATGACAAGTTAGGCTCGGCGCGGCTCGGCGCGACTTGTTTCCCCGCGGCGCAGCTCGACTCGGGTCGGCTCGGCCCAGATCGTATGGGCCTTTGGGGGCCCATAGCGGTCTTTTTTTATGGGAGGAAAGGCCAATCCCGGTCAGGCCTGCCGTTTTGACCGAGACGGCTCGGCCCGTCTTTTTTGACCCGAACGGCTCCACTCGACTCGGCTCGGCGCGGCGGGGCTCGGCTAGGCTTGGAGCAGATCCTCTAGGGTCGGCCAGGTCCGGCCCGGCCCGATATTTAAATCGGGCCAGGCCGGACTGGGTTTAGGCAAAAAAGAAAAGTGTTTAAATTCAAGTAATAGAGTAGGAATTAAACATAAATTTGAAGTTTGATTCATAAATTTAAAATATAAATTTATCACTAAAAATCTTAAAATCTTAACAAGGTATTGTTACAATATCTTAATATCTCAAAATCTTAAAAAATTCAAATAATAGTGTTTTTTTTTATTTACGCTTTAACAATTTTTATCTTTAAAATTCTTAAAATTTAGCTATTAAAAAAGTTAATCAATTAGAAAACTTAGCTATTCAAATTTATGATAAAATTTTAAATTTAAATCTTTAAAATTAAACATTTTAATTTTCAAATTAAAATTTAAAATATTTTATAATTCAAATTTAAAATTTTTAAAAATTAATTTTAAATTTAAATATTCAGATTTCAAATTTTATATTTCAAGTTTCAAAATTTTAAATTTGAATTAAAAATACCAATATTTTAAAATTTAAATTTAAAATTAATATTTTAAAATTAAAACTGAAAATTTAAATTCAAATTTTAAATTTTAAATTGAAATTTTACATTAAGATTTAAACATTCCAATTTTAATTTTATATTTTAAAATTTCAATTTCAATTTCAATTTCAATTTCATTTTATTTTTTTTTCTAAATTTAAATTTTATAGTTGAATTTTTAAATTTCAAATTTTTAGTTTTAATTTTATATTTGAATATTCAAATTGTGAAACTTTCTTTTTTTGATAATGCCGGAATTAGTAACTCTCGTCAAACTAAAATTTTATTTGAAGTTACTTTTTTTTATAGCTTATATCCATGTCATCTTAAATGAAATACATATTTTCTAAAATAAAATTTAAAAATTTTAGATTTCAAATCACAAATTGTAAATGTGAGAATTCAAAATTTTCTATTCTAAATTTCGAATATCAGATAAAATATAAAATTTTTAAATTTAAACTTTAAAATTTAAAATTAAAAATTTTATAAATCAAAATTAAAATTTTTAGGTTCATATTTTCTAGAAAAAATATTTCATTAGTTTTAAAGTTAAAGCTATATTTTTTGTTTTTTTAAAAAAAATTGCATGCAGAGCGAATCTTTGAATAAAATATTGTTTCTATAAAAATTATGCAAAATCCTGGTATTACTCTAAAAAAAATTATAACGGATCAATAGTGAAGCTTTTCAATTTGGGCTATTAACGAGATCTATTATTTTCGACTTTATCTAAAATGGAAAGTTCCTTTCTTAAGTGGGCCGAGCATTTTTATTTATGGAGCAGATTCATCTTGAATTAAGTACGCCTTTATTGGACAATCATCCAAAGTAGTGGGCATAGATTCAATGAACTTTGTTGCGTGATGGGCAAGCCAGTTAAAACCAATTTTATTTACACAACTAATTCATCATGGATTAAGTGTTTTCTTAATTTTAAATTTTAAATCTTAAATATTCAAACTTTTAATATTAAAATTAAAAATTTAAAAATTTAAAAATTTAAATATTAAATTTTTATATTCAAATATCAAGCTGAAAGTTTCAATTTTAAAATTTCTTATTTCAAATTTTAATTTTAAATTTTAAATTTTAAATTTACATTTTAAATTTTGAACTTCAAATTTAAATTTAGGTTTTAAATTTGATTTATACAACAGAACCATCTTGGATTAAGTGGGTCGTTATTGAATTTTTTTCCCCTAAAAACCCTTACTTTTCAAGTTAAATTTTTAATTTGAAATTTCACATATTCAAATTTTAGTTTTTAAATTTTAAATTACAAACTTTAAATTTTAAAATTTGAATTATAAATCTTAAATTCGAATATTTAAATTTTAAAATTTCAATTTTAGATTTTTATATCAAAATTGAAAACTTAAATTTAGATTTAAAATTTGAAATTAAAAATTTAAATTTAGATCTAAAATTTAAATTTAGATTTAAAATTTTATATTTTCAGTTTCAAATTTTAAATCTTAACTCTCAAATTTAAAATTTTAAATTAAAATTCTAAATTCTAGGTTTTAAATTTTAAATTATAAATTTCAAATTCGAATATTTTAAATTTCATATGTTAATTTAAAATTTTAAAAATAAAATTAAAAATTTAAATTTAGATTTCAATTTTGAAATTGAAAAATTTAATATTTTAAATTATAATATAAAATTTTAATTTTTTGTCCAAATTAAAATGTTATTTTTGAATTTAAAAATTTCAAATACACATTTTAAAATTCAAATTTAAAATATAAATTTAAATTTTGAATTTGATTTAAACAATGTAACCTTGGACTAAGTGGGCTGCTATTGAATAATTATTTGTTTATTTATTTGCTAATATATTTTTACATATATGTTTTAATAGTTATTTTCAATCAATGTAAATTTGTGAATCAGTTTTTTTTTTTTCAAAAAGTTATAATAAAATTGATTTTTTTATAACTGTAAATTTGTTTGCTATAATTTATTATAAAATGTATATATTATATTCGAATTTAAATTTAGCGGATAATAATTATATATTTATAGTTTGTAATATATATTAATTATTTTGTTAGTTTTTTCGAATGAATCCAAAGTGTAATAGGCGTTTTAAAATAAATATATAAAAAATTGAATTGCTATTTAATTAAAAAATTTAAATTTAATTTTCATTCAATTTAATTATTTTTTAAAATTTTTAATTCAAATTTCATATCCGAAATAAAATTAATAGGGCCTAAATGGGTCCGATTTGTGAACTGGGCGAAGCCGGGCGGGCCGTAGGACTGTTTACTCAGGAAACTATTGTCTTTAGACAGGCCGGGCCTTGACGAGGGCTTTGGTCTGTTTAGGCCAGGAACGCGCCAAGCCGCGCTGAGCCCAGCCGAGCCAAGCCGACCTGCGCCGATCGGCACAGCACCAAGCCGAGCCACGATGATATGGGCCGGGACGGAATGGGCCTATGCCCCTTCAGACCTTGAAAATGTGGGCTTTCGAAGGGCTGGGAATGGAAGGGCCACGCTTTGGTCAGTTTACGGACGGACCGAGCCGAGCGGCGCCGAGCCGCGCCGCGCCTCGCCTCGCCTCGATGGGCCTACGCCCCTTCAGGCCTTGAAAATGTTGGCTTTGGCTGGGCTGGGCAGGGCAGGGATGGGCCGAGATCTGTTTAGGCACTAAACATGTGGGTCTTTTTGATGCATATGAAATTATAAATATTCAAATTTTAATTTTCAAATTTAAATTTACAAAAAATTTAAATTATAAATCTTAAATTAGAATATTTTAAATTTTAAATTTAAGTTTTAAAATCAAAATTGAAAACTTAAATTTAGATTTCAAATTTGAAATTAAACATTTAAATTTAGATTTAATAATTTTTATTTAAAATTTTATATTTTCAGTTTCAAATTTTAAATTCTAACTCTCAAATTTTAAATTTTAAATTAAAATTCTAAATTATAGATTTTAAATTTTAAATTATAAATTTCAAATTTGAATATTTTAAATTTCAAAATTTTATTTAAAATTTTAAAATTATAATTTAAAATTTAAATTTAGATTTCAAATTAAACATTAAAATTTTAATAATTGGGACAGACCATATCGTGGCCTGTGGTCCAATAACTAAAGGGTTAATTGCATACATGTCCCTGCAAATATATCGAATTACAAATATATTCCTGCAAAATTCAACTTTTCATATTTATCCTTTCAAAAATCCAAAGTTCTTCAAATATGCCCCTCCGGTTAATTCCCGTTTGGAATCTGTTTATTTTTTAACAGATTCGATGTGAAATGACCTTTTTGCCCCCTTACAAATATATCCCTTCAAAAGCAATACCATTATACTTGTTACAAAAATGCCCCTCTCCAAAAATTATATAATTCTATCATCAAAATAATTCTTTTTTTCCCTTTTTTTTTTTTCTTTCTTTTTTTTTTTTTTTTTTTTTTTGAGGTATAATATGGAAAGGGTAAATATGTAAATTCAAATTTTAATCTAACCAAGGTTAAGCATTTAACCTAGGGTTAAATCAACTTTTTTAACAGAGATGGACGGTAGGGGCATATTTGAATAACGGTGGATTTTTGAAGGGATAAATATGAAAAGTTGAATTTTGCAGGGATATATTTGCAATTCGACATATTTACAAGGACATGTATGCAATTAACCCAATATCCCTTCCGCGATTTGAGCTATCACAACGCCAGCCCATTAATCGCGCATCCCGACCCCCACGCCCGTTCTCTCTCTCTCTCTCTCTCTCTCTCTCTCTCTCTGGCTACCCAGCGCCCCGAGCCCTCTTTGTCTCTCGCTCTCGCTCTCACACTCACGACCCCTCCAAACCCCCTCCCGCCAACACCCCCCAGCGCACCGTTTCTAAGGTTCCGATTCCGCATCCACGTCCTCCTCTCGGCCTCGCGTGCCCCGAAGAGGTGACCGTGGACGGAGTCCCTACGACGTGTTTTTGCCTCCTTTTTCATCCTGCTTCCGTGATCACCGCTTCTGCGACATTCGGTGAGTTTCCGTCTTTTGTTTCGGCAATTTTTTTCCCCTTTTTTGGTTATATGTTTTTATGATTTGTTTCGGCTGAAGCGAACGATTTTTCATTTTTTATTTTTGTATTGGATTAGGGTTTCGTTTGATTTCTTAGGTTTTGTAAAAACTAAGGCTGCTTGATCCGATTGGGAGATATATAAATTTTTTTATTTTTCTAGGGCATTGGATGATGGTGTAATTATATGTTTTGATGGATGAGTGGGCATCATGTAATACATTGGTATGCTTTTCTTATGCGAAGAGTATAAAATTAGATCATGTGTCATCAAGTGTTCTTGTTATAATTGCTTTATTTGTCTTTCTTGGATTGTGCTTGAAACTGCAAGGGGGCGTTTTTTGTGTTATACTTAGTACATGAATGGATCTGACATGTTTTTGAATTAATTTCTTCAAGGACTAAGCAAGCACTGTGAACTAACATAATAGAATTTGTTAATCACTTATTATGAATTCTACTGAGGTTTATCATGCTTTATAGTTATTGAACATGAATATTCTACAAAGTGATAAAGCAACAGACTTGGAAAGAATCGGCATGCTCCATGACTTGGAAAGAATCGGCATGCTCCATGACTAAGAATCAGTCTAGTTTGGTTTATCCTGTCCAACTCATTCTTAAAAAGAGGGAGCTGCATGGATTATTAGACCCAGGATAACCCGTCACTTTGACAGTCCCAGAATAACCCGCTAGGGGTGGAAACAAACTGTTCCCACCCCCAACTTACATTATTTGGGTATAACTAGGAGGGATAACTCCTTATCCCCCCTAGTTCCAGAAACCAAACAGAGCTTATGTAGTGTCCCAGGTTTCCCGGTGGTTTTGCCCCTGTTTCGGGGTGTAGAACACCTATTATTGGTGTGTGGGGCCCCAACATGTCAAAGTGATATGTTGTTTGGAACCTGAGAGGATTTGGGAGCAAGCTTGACCTTCGGCTGCCTTTGCCGAATTTTAGGAGTGGAATCAGGCTAATCGGAGGCCGTATTTGAATTCAGCGCGGAAAAACGCTTGAAAACGGCTATTTACTTATTTATTTTGGAGTTCGGATGCCCAAAAACGGACCCCCGGAAGTTTTCTGCGCAAATTGGTGCATGGGGGGAGCCGTGGACTATCCCGGGACACGTGGCAGCCTATTATTGGGCCGGCGCACCACTCTCGGTCCACGGAGTGGACCGCCGGTGCACGGTGGACCGGCGGGCCACGTGGCAGGCGCTGGTTGGGCCGGTGCAGCGCGCGCGGCGCACGGGAGCGTGCGCGGGCAGGCCGGGCAGTGGCGGGGCTGTGCGCGGTGCACGGTGGACCGGGGCGCGCCACGTGGCGGCCCCGGGTTGGACGGCGCAGGTGCGCGCGGTGCACCCGCGGGCGCGCGCCTGCGGCCGTACGCGCACGTGGGCGGCGCGTTGACTGACCGGCACCCGTGTCGGGTGGGCGGCGCCGCCCCACGTGGCGTCACGCCAGTGGCGGGCGCCGCACGCGTGCTGACCCAGGGAGGGGGGCACGTGGCGCTTCCCCCTTGGGCCCGCACGGCTGCCGCCTGTTTGGCGGACACGTGTCGGGCCCTTGGCCGGGTCGGACGGCCGGTTGGACGCGGCGGGATCCCGTGCGCGGGCTGGGCTGGGCTGGGCCGCACTGTGCGCGCCCGGAAATCCTTGGGCCGGGCCGCACTGTAGCCGCCCGAAAGTGCCGGGCCGCACTGTAGCAGCCCGAATCTGGGGACACGTTGGGTATTATCCCAATTGTTTTTGTGGGCCTATATAAAGGCCTCCCCTCCCTTCTTTTTCTCTGTTTTCCGAGAGATAGAGAGAGAACCTGTGGGAGGGGCCTTAAGAGAAGTTTTTCATCTTCTTATTTTCTACCTCGTGGTGCGTTCCCAGATTTTCTGGAAGTTCGACAGCGGCGATCCGGATTTTACAGTGTGCCTCATTTTTCCCCAATCTTGGCCCGTTATCGTCGCATTTCAGTCCGAGGAGTCCCCTGCGCAGTACAGGAGTCCTCTTTCGACGATTTCTTCGCCGGTGTGTTCCTAAGAGGTAGGGCTTCGTTTTCCGTGTTGGTGGTTTCTCTGGATTCCGATTCCTTGGCACGATTCCCGAGGTGTTTTGACCCTCTCTTTTGCTGTTTGGGTTTTTGGACAGCGGCGACTTCGACGAATTATTTCTCAGCGTAGGAATATCAGATCGAGGCGATTCAAGAGTCGATTTTGGGCTACTTTTCGCGAGGAACGCAACCGTGATTTTTTTGAGATTTTAGGAGCTCTAGACAGAGGTGAAATTCCTCGTTTTGCGTGCTGATTGTAAAAACAGCAATTATGTGTTTGGAACTTGTAGTTTTTACACCGTGTACACTTGTGTGATGTTGTAGGATACTGTTTCAGCTGACGGTGTGCTTAGAGGACAGCGGGTATTTTCTGGGTGTATTGTGCACGCTTTTCGAGGTGGGCGGTTGCGTTTCCCTCTTTGTTGACTTGCTCACTAGGAATAGTAGAGTTTCCCAATTATAAATGTGATAGTTAACTCGTGGTATATGAACCTATTGCATTGGCCCCCCTAAATTAATTGATAGCTTCTATGTGATCAATCTGGGACAATGATGTTGGACAATTGCTATATCTTAAACTGCATGCAAATAAATAATCCAATAATGCTTTAAAATGATTCTTTACAAGAAACCTTAGTCACTTTTCTAATACTTTTTAAAGGAATAATTGTATGTTTAATTGGACATCTAGTTAGGCCACCATTTTACTGCAGCACTGTATTATGGGATTTGACTTAGGAGAAAACATGTTTTATTGTTATTCTTCTCTATCGATGCATGACGATCGAGTCAGGTCGGGATCTTGAGATAGTGTAGTTGGATCTTGAGTCTGGGACAGTTTAGACTCTTCTTGGGGATTGTGGGAGATAGTGGCAACCGCGAAATTTGGGCGGTTGACCGGATGTTATTATCACATCTGATTGGGGATCAGGGTTGCATTAGTGGATGGAGTATTCCCACTTTGATCATGGTCATGATCCAGTCCTGCTATTGTGAGACATCGGTTACAGAGATGATTGATACAGAGATACTTTACTCGTGTGGGTCGCTCCCCTCGAGTGCCACTCCGGAGTAGGCTTTTTGACCGTGATGGGTGCCGGTCAGTTGGTGAGTTGTGAGTGATGACAGAGCAGGCAGTGCCAGTATTTCCTGGCCCTCTGATTGGGTTTCTTTGGGCAGTCAGCTTTATAGTTGCATATATACAGTTATCTTTTGGCACTGCATTTAGAGGCATAGTAGTGGTAGTTCCTTTTTCAGCAGTCTTTATTGCATACCACTGTTCTTCCTTTTGCCTCTTTATTCCTAGTGGGTGCGTCGGCATTAGAGGTTTTACCCGCTAGGGGAGGCTACTGGTTTATCTAGTAGTTCTCACCCCCATTGTTGTTTTCTGTCCTTTTCCCCTTTGTTTTGCAGAGTCATCTGTGGGAGCTGCTGGGCCTTCAGCGGCAGATCGAGGTAAGAGGATCGCCGACTAGCTAGATCATCTACCCCAAGTGAGAGACTAGCGAGGTTTTATTGTACCCCCTTTTGTATCTCAGACTTCAGTAGTTTCCTTTTGGGTCTGGCTTTGGCCAGCTGGTTGTATATTTATGGTGAGCTGGGAGTATATTGTACTTTTATTTCAGCTTGTAGCTTATTTCAGTCTGAGATTACTTTTAGTTTTATTAGTTCAGCTCTGTTTATGCTCTTTTATTGTATATTATCTATCTGAGCAGGTTACCAGCGCTTCGTGTACATAGAAAATTCTGTGTGCACGGCGGATCTGTTGGCGGGCCCGGGTTCCGGTTTACACCCGGGGCGTGACAGATTAAGTTGGTATCAGAGCTTAGGGATAGGTCAGTTGGGACTTAGGAAACCCTAGGCTTTTGGCAGACCCTAGGATGATAGGGCGCGAGAGGCGTGACACTTCGCGAAAGTCGTTGATTTATTTATTGGACTCTTCCGGTGAGTGAAGAGGGATCGACATACCCAATTTCTGGTGGACCGTTATGTTGGCTGCAGACAACATAAAGTCGCAGAAATTGGGGGATGTCTTTGACTTTCGCTAGATTGGGTCGTGTGGGGTTATGTTACTTATTCGTGATTTCTTGTGGCAGGATGCCTCCCCGACGTCGGATCCCTACTCGGGGTGTTCCGTTACCCCCTGATGAGCCAGGGCAGCCTACACCCCCCGAGCTTACTGAGTTGAGGGCCTTGGTGGCCCAATTGGCGGAGGGTCAGCGCCGCCAGGAGCAGAGGTTTGAGCAGCTCCTTGCCCAGAGAGAGGCACCATCCCCAGCTGTTCCTGAGGCCCTTGTGCCTCCTGTTGCACCTTTTGTGCCGTCAGCGCCATCTTCGAGTAGCGGGGCTCCTGGAGCTATTCAGCCTTTGACTGCGGAGGAGGAGCAGGATATCGCTAACAAACTCTCCAAGTTTGTTCAGCGGGGACCCCCTAGATTCTCAGGGCGGGATGCGTAGCCCTGGGCTGTTGGGAGATGGCTTTCTGCGATGGAGAAGCTTTTTCGGGACTTCTTCATCGACCCGAGGTATCGAGTGCACATGGCGGTGCACTGTTTGGACGGAGATGCTGATTTTTGGTGGCAGCGGGTAGAGCCCCTGGAGTTCCGGATTACTCGGCAGCTGCCTTGGGAGGAGTTCCGACGGATGGTGCTGGACACCTATTTTTCGACTAGTGTGAAGAAGAAGTTGGAGGACGACTTGAAGAACCTGCAGCAGGGCGATCGATCGGCTCATGCCTATTTCCAGGAGTTCACGGAGTTGCTGAACTGTGTGCCCTTCGTCGCTCGTGACGGTCCGCACCAGGTTGAGTTGTTCGAGGGAGGCCTCCGTCCAGAGATTTACACACTGGTGCATGCTCAGAGATTTCAGACTCTGGAGGCAGCCTGTGACGCCCCCAATAGTCCCACATCGGATGTGGATGGATTTGTGATTGGGTTTATATGAGACTTGGACACTAGTAATAATAACTGGGCTTAAGCATTTTGGGCTGTGGTTTGGGTCCAACGAGTTATTATTGCTAGTGGGCCGGGTCGTTATATTTGGTTTCAGAGCCAATAACCAGCCGGAAGTGTGTGATAAGTCTCGGCTGAGCCTGGGTCTAGATGACAGGGCTAGCGAGACGAGTCTCACATCGCCTGGTGATCTTGGGCTTGTGTGTGTGTGTTTGGGCTGACGAGGACGTCAGGCCTAAACGGGGGGAGTCTGTGACGCCCCCAATAGTCCCACATCGGATGTGGATGGATTTGTGATTGGGTTTATATGAGACTTGGACACTAGTAATAATAACTGGGCTTAAGCATTTTGGGCTGTGGTTTGGGTCCAACGAGTTATTATTGCTAGTGGGCCGGGTCGTTATACAGCCGCAGAGCATGCACAGTGGGTGGAGAGAGGTGATCAGGTGGTGGCCAGACAGAGGGCCGCGGTCGCTCAGAGCTCCGACAGAAAGCGACCAGCCCAAGTCGAGGGGGGACAGGCCAGTACCTGGAGGCCGCCCCGACCGCCACCGTCTCAGTTCCCAGGCCGTGGGCGTTCGGAGCGGCGAGGGCCTAGTGGGTCCCAGAGGCCCCCACAGCAGCAGCAGCGGCAGCAGAGATCGCAGTCGTCGCAGCGCGGGTCTCAGCGGCAGCCACAGCGACAGCGACAGTCTCAGCAGCAGCAGTCCCGACAGTCACGGGCTCCCAGCAGTTGTATCTTCTGTGGAGGTCCGCACTTCCCCGGCACTTGCGACCAGCGGTGGGGTCGCTGCTACGGATGTGGACAGCCAGGGCACATTCGAGCTGCGTGCCCCTTTTCGACCTCAGCCGCTCCTTCTTCAGCATCTGCCCCAGCATCATCGCAGCAGCGGTCGACGGCTCAGCGGCCTTATGCTCTAGCGAGCAAGCCATCTTCTTCCCATCCCACCGATTATCGCCCTCCAGCTCAGAGTGGGCGAGTGTATGCTGCACAGGTAGAGGATTCTTCAGCAGCGGACCATGTGGTGGCAGGTATCACCTTACTCTCTGACATTAGGACTCGTACCTTATTTGATACTGGAGCATCGCATTCTTTCATTAGTAGATCTTTTGCATCATTACATGTGTTAGAGGTAGGATTTTTGCCACGTGCACGAGAGGTTCAGATCCCCGATCACACTTTGCACGTGGAGGAGTGTTGTTGGTCCTGCCCGATACAGATCGAGTCCTGGATTATGCCAGCAGACCTGTTGGTCTTGAGACAGCTGAGGGACTTTGATGTGATTCTTGGGATGGACTGGCTGGCTCGGTATTTCGCGACTATTGATTGTGCCGCGAGGACTGTCACTTTTAGAGAGCCAGGCCAGGAGATGTTTGTATATCGCGGATGTCAGAGTGCTTTCTTTGCCTCTGTGGTTTCGACTTCCCGAGCGAGGCGGATGATTCATCGAGGATGTGTAGCCTTTTTGGCTAGTGTTGTTGAGGGGCCTACGGCGACACCGGGACTCGGGGATATTCCTATTGCCCGCGAGTTTCCGGACGTTTTTCCACCTGAGCTGACTAGTATGCCGCCAGACAGAGAGATTGAGTTTGTGATTGACGTAGTTCCAGGAACTGCGCCAATCTCTAAGGCTCCTTATCGGATGGCACCGGCTGAGCTGCGAGAGCTTAAAGCACAGCTGCAAGATCTGATGGATAAGGGCTTTATTAGACCAAGTGTGTCGCCTTGGGGAGCACCGGTGCTATTCGTGAAAAAGAAGGATGGGTCACTTCGGTTGTGTGTGGACTATAGGGAATTGAACAAAGTGACCATTAAGAACAAGTACCCTTTGCCGCGCATCGATGTTCTCTTTGATCAGCTGCAAGGGTCTTGTGTATTTTCCAAAATTGATCTACAGTCTGGTTACCACCAACTGAAGGTGAAGGCCGAGGATATTCCTAAGACTGCTTTCAGATCACGGTACGGGCATTATGAGTTCACAGTTATGCCGTTTGGATTGACTAATGCCCCTGCCGCCTTTATGGACTTGATGAACAGGATATTTCGGCCCTTTCTGGATCGTTTTGTGGTGGTGTTCATTGATGATATCCTTATTTACTCCCGAAGCGAGGCCGAGCACGAGGAGCACTTGAGGACTGTGCTACAACTTCTACGAGATAAGAAGTTGTATGCCAAGTTGTCAAAGTGCGAGTTTTGGCTTCGGGAGGTAGCTTTCTTGGGCCATGTGATTTCCGCCGCCGGTGTAGCAGTAGACCCGGCGAAGATTGAGGCAGTTCGAGATTGGCCCCGACCGACGACTGTATCTGAGGTGCGCAACTTCATGGGGTTAGCTGGTTATTATCGTCGGTTTGTGGAAGGCTTTGCGAAGCTTTCCACACCCCTCACTCGGTTGACGCGTAAAGGAGTTAAGTTTATCTGGAGTGAGGACTGCCAGAGGAGCTTTGAGGAGCTAAAGGATAGATTGATGACCGCTCCTATCCTTTCCCTCCCTGTTATGGGGAAAGGATATGTGATCTACAGTGATGCATCGCACAGTGGACTTGGATGCGTGCTGATGCAGGAAGGGAGGGTAATTGCTTATGCATCGAGACAGCTTAAGGATTACGAGAAGAATTACCCTACCCATGATTTGGAACTTGCTGCCGTGGTGTTTGCACTGAAGCTTTGGCGCCATTACCTATATGGGGAGCACTGTGAGATCTACACCGACCACAAGAGCCTAAAGTACCTGTTCACGCAGAAGGAACTGAATTTGAGGCAGCGCAGATGGTTAGAGTTACTGAAGGATTACGATGTGGATATCCTTTACCATCCAGGAAAGGCCAACGTGGTTGCAGATGCCTTGAGTAGGAGAGTGGTGCAGAGCTTGTCCATGTTGATTACAAATCAGGCGCCACTGTTAGAGGAGTTGAGACGGCTCGAGATAGAGGTTGTAACCCCTGGGGTCTCTACTAGACTGATGTCTTTGGTCGTGCAGCCCACTCTGCTGGAGAGGATCCGGGAGAAACAAAGCGAGGACCCCCATTTGACCAAGATTCGAGATCAGATTCCGAGTGATCGATCAGGGGATTTTTCAGTTGATACTGCGGGAGTACTGAGGTACAGGGATCGAGCCTGTGTGCCAGTGGATTCTGAGATCAGAGAGCAGATATTGAGAGAGGCCCATTATACACCTTACACCCTTCATCCTGGGGGGACTAAGATGTATAAGGACCTCAAGGCACACTTCTGGTGGAATGGCATGAAAAGGGATATTGGGAGGTTTGTGTCTCAGTGTTTAACTTGTCAGCGGGTAAAAGCTGAGCATCGTGTGCCAGCTGGCAAGTTACAAAGTCTTCCAATTCCCGAGTGGAAGTGGGACCACATCACGATGGATTTTGTGGTCGGATTACCGAGGGCACAAGGAGGTGCAGATGCTATCTGGGTAGTGGTGGATCGACTTACCAAGTCAGCGCACTTTTTGCCTATACAGACTACTTGGCCACTCGAACGACTAGCCCAGTTATACTTGGATGAGATAGTGAGGTTACATGGGGTGCCAGCTTCCATAGTGTCAGATAGAGACCCGAGGTTTGTCTCGCGATTCTGGGGGAGTTTACAGACTACCTTGGGGACTCAGCTCAGATTTAGTACAGCTTTCCACCCACAGACTGATGGACAGTCAGAGCGGACGATTCAGATCCTTGAGGATATGCTGAGGGCTTGTATCCTAGAGTTTGGCGGTGGATGGATTCGACACTTATCACTGGCTGAGTTTGCGTACAACAACAGCTTTCAAGCGAGCATCCAAATGGCTCCGTTTGAAGCGTTGTACGGACGCAAATGTCGATCACCGCTATATTGGAGTGATGTGGGGGAGAGAAGGACTCTGGGACCAGATTTGTTGCTAGAGGCAGAAGAAAAGGTCAGAGTGATCCGACAGCACCTTCAGATCGCTCAGAGTCGACAGAGGAGCTATGCTAATGTTCGGCGACGAGACTTAGAGTTTCAGGTGGGAGATCATGTATTTCTGAAAGTCTCGCCGTCCAAAGGGATAAGGAGGTTTGGTATTCGCGGGAAACTCAGTCCCCGATACATTGGACCCTTTGAGGTATTGGAGCGTATCGGGCCAGTTGCTTACCGACTTGCACTTCCCCCGAGACTGGCTGGTGTCCACGATGTTTTTCATGTTTCTACACTGAGGAGGTACGTCTTCGACCCATCGCACGTCATCGACTTCACGCCGCTTGAGATCAGCAAGGATTTGAGGTATGAGGAGCGCCCACTACGGATTCTGAATCGAGAGGTGAGAGAATTGCGTAATCGGGTCATTCCCTATGTGAAGATCCTCTGGAGCAATCATGATGAGCGCGAGGCGACGTGGGAGCTCGAGTCAGCAATGATGGACGCCTACCCCTACCTGTTCGAGGCTCAGGATTGAGGTATGATTTTCGTTTCGAGGACGAAACTTTTGTTAGTGGGGGAGGATGTAGTGTCCCAGGTTTCCCGGTGGTTTTGCCCCTGTTTCGGGGTGTAGAACACCTATTATTGGTGTGTGGGGCCCCAACATGCCAAAGTGATATGTTGTTTGGAACCTGAGAGGATTTGGGAGCAAGCCTGACCTTCGGCTGCCTTTGCCGAATTTTAGGAGTGGAATCAGGCTAATCGGAGACCGTATTTGAATTCAGCGCGGAAAAACGCTTGAAAACGGCTATTTACTTATTTATTTTGGAGTTCGGATGCCCAAAAAGGGACCCCCGGAAGTTTTCTGCGCAAATTGGTGCATGGGGGGAGCCGTGGACCATCTCGGGACACGTGGCAGCCTATTATTGGGCCGGCGCACCACTCTCGGTCCACGGAGTGGACCGCCGGTGCACGGTGGACCGGCGGGCCACGTGGCAGGCGCTGGTTGGGCCGGTGCAGCGCGCGCGGCGCACGGGAGCGTGCGCGGGCAGCGCGGGCAGGCCGGGCAGTGGCGGGGCGCGCCACGTGGCGGCCCCGGGTTGGACGGCGCAGGTGCGCGCGGTGCACCCGCGGGCGCGCGCCTGCGGCCGTACGCGCACGTGGGCGGCGCGTTGACTGACCGGCACCCGTGTCGGGTGGGCGGCGCCGCCCCACGTGGCGTCACGCCAGTGGCGGGCGCCGCACGCGTGCTGACCCAGGGAGGGGGGCACGTGGCGCTTCCCCCTTGGGCCCGCACGGCTGCCGCCTGTTTGGCGGACACGTGTCGGGCCCTTGGCCGAGTCGGACGGCCGGTCGGACGCGGCGGGATCCCGTGCGCGGGCTGGGCTGGGCTGGGCCGCACTGTGCGCGCCCGGAAATCCTTGGGCCGGGCCGCACTGTAGCCACCCGAAAGTGCCGGGCCGCACTGTAGCAGCTCGAATCTGGGGACACGTTGGGTATTATCCCAATTGTTTTTGTGGGCCTATATAAAGGCCTCCCCTCCCTTCTTTTTCTCTGTTTTCCGAGAGATAGAGAGAGAACCTGTGGGAGGGGCCTTAAGAGAAGTTTTTCATCTTCTTATTTTCTACCTCGTGGTGCGTTCCCAGATTTTCTGGAAGTTCGACAGCGGCGATCCGGATTTTACAGTGTGCCTCGTTTTTCCCCAATCTTGGCCCGTTATCGTCGCATTTCAGTCCGAGGAGTCCCCTGCGCAGTACAGGAGTCCTCTTTCGACGATTTCTTCGCCGGTGTGTTCCTAAGAGGTAGGGCTTCGTTTTCCGTGCTGGTGGTTTCTCTGGATTCCGATTCCTTGGCACGATTCCCGAGGTGTTTTGACCCCCTCTTTTGCTGTTTGGGTTTTTGGACAGCGGCGACTTCGACGAATTATTTCTCAGCGTAGGAATATCAGATCGAGGCGATTCAAGAGTCGATTTTGGGCTACTTTTCGCGAGGAACGCAACCGTGATTTTTTTGAGATTTTAGGAGCTCTAGAAAGAGGTGAAATTCCTCGTTTTGCGTGCTGATTGTAAAAACAGCAATTATGTGTTTGGAACTTGTAGTTTTTACACCGTGTACACTTGTGTGATGTTGTAGGATACTGTTTCAGCTGACGGTGTGCTTAGAGGACAGCGGGTATTTTCTGGGTGTATTGTGCACGCTTTTCGAGGTGGGCGGTTGCGTTTCCCTCTTTGTTGACTTGCTCACTAGGAATAGTAGAGTTTCCCAATTATAAATGTGGTAGTTAACTCGTGGTATATGAACCTATTGCATTGGCCCCCCTAAATTAATTGATAGCTTCTATGTGATCAATCTGGGACAATGAAGTTGGACAATTGCAATATCTTAAACTGCATGCAAATAAATAATCCAATAATGCTTTAAAATGATTCTTTATAAGAAACCTTAGTCACTTTTCTAATACTTTTTAAAGGAATAATTGTATGTTTAATTGGACATCTAGTTAGGCCACCATTTTACTGCAGCACTGTATTATGGGATTTGACTTAGGAGAAAACATGTTTTATTGTTATTCTTCTCTATCGATGCATGACGATCGAGTCAGGTCGGGATCTTGAGATAGTGTAGTTGGATCTTGAGTCTGGGACAGTTTAGACTCTTCTTGGGGATTGTGGGAGATAGTGGCAACCGCGAATTTTGGGCGGTTGACCGGATGTTATTATCACATCTGATTGGGGATCAGGGTTGCATTAGTGGATGGAGTATTCCCACTTTGATCATGGTCATGATCCAGTCCTGCTATTGTGAGACATCGGTTACAGAGATGATTGATACAGAGATACTTTACTCGTGTGGGTCGCTCCCCTCGATTGCCACTCCGGAGTAGGCTTTTTGACCGTGATGGGTGCCGGTCAGTTGGTGAGTTGTGAGTGATGACAGAGCAGGCAGTGCCAGTATTTCCTGGCCCTCTGATTGGGTTTCTTTGGGCAGTCAGCTTTATAGTTGCATATATACAGTTATCTTTTGGCACTGCATTTAGAGGCATAGTAGTGGTAGTTCCTTTTTCAGCAGTCTTTATTGCATACCACTGTTCTTCCTTTTGCCTCTTTATTCCTAGTGGGTGCGTCAACATTAGAGGTTTTACCCGCTAGGGGAGGCTACTGGTTTATCTAGTAGTTCTCACCCCCATTGTTGTTTTCTGTCCTTTTCCCCTTTGTTTTGCAGAGTCATCTGTGGGAGCTGCTGGGCCTTCAGCGGCAGATCGAGGTAAGAGGATCGCCGACTAGCTAGATCGTCTACCCCAAGTGAGAGACTAGCGAGGTTTTATTGTACCCCCTTTTGTATCTCAGACTTCAGTAGTTTCCTTTTGGGTCTGGCTTTGGCCAGCTGGTTGTATATTTATGGTGAGCTGGGAGTATATTGTACTTTTATTTCAGCTTGTAGCTTATTTCAGTCTGAGATTACTTTTAGTTTTATTAGTTCAGCTCTGTTTATGCTCTTTTATTGTATATTATCTATCTGAGCAGGTTACCAGCGCTTCGTGCACATAGAAAATTCTGTGTGCACGGCGGATCTGTTGGCGGGCCCGGGTTCCGGTTTACACCCGGGGCGTGACAGCTTAAGCTTGCGTTTGGATTGGGGATAAACGGGGGATATCCCCCCTTTATCCCCAAACAGATTTGGGATATCCCCGTTTGGGGATATCCCCCCAAACGGGGATATCCCCGGATTTGGGGGAGGGATATCCCTCACCTCCCCCAAACCGGGCCGGTTTATCCCCCTGTCCCTTCCCAAGGCAGCAGTGCCTTGGGAAGGGACATTTTAATTTTTTTTTCTTTCTCGTTTTTATTTTTTTTTAGCTTTGGGCGGGTTTTTTTTCAATTAAAATTTTTAAATTTTAAAAAATATTTATATTTTAAATTTTAAATTTTATAAATTTTAATTATTTTTAATTTTATATTTTAAAAAATCCCTTCCCAAGGCTCTGTCAGAGCCTTGGGAAGGGTATTTGTTTTTTTTTTTATTTTTTTTTTTAAATTTTTTTTTTCTTTCCTTTATATTTCTTTTGAATTTTTTTTTAATAAAAATATTTAAATTTTAAAAAATATTTAAATTATAAATTTAAAATTTTATAAAATTTAATTTTTAAATTTTTTTTTATAAATTTAAATTTAATTTTTTTTTTCCTTTCTTTTATATTCCTTTTTTTTTTCCTTTTTTTTTGTTTTTTTTTTCTTTTATGCTTCAGGGTTTTTTTTTAAATTAAAATTTTTAAATTATAAAAAATATTTAAATTTTAAATTTTAAATTTTATAAATTTTAATTTTTTTAATTTTATATTTTAATAAATCTAAAAATTTTATTTTATTTTTAAAAAATATTAATTTTAAAATTTATACAATATTTTTATAATTTTTTTAAAATTTATATAAATTTAAAAATTAAAATATTTACTCCTACTTAAAATATTTAAATTTTAATTAGAATATTTAAATTTTACTTAATTTTTTTAATTAGAATATTTAAATTTTAAAAAATATTTAAATTATAAATTTATAAATTATTTAAAATTAATTTTTTAAATTTTATAAATATATATATTTATATTTTATTAAAATTATAAATATATTTATATTTTATTAAATTATATAAAATTATAAATTTATAATTTTAAAAAATAATATTAATTTTAAAATTGTAAAATTTATATAATTTTTTTATAATTTTTTTAAAATTTATATAAATTTTAAAATTAAAATTTTCACTCCTACTTAAAATATTCTAATACAATCTTTAATTATCAAATTTATAATATACATAAAAGTAAAGGTAACATCGTCATTAAACATAAAAGTCAACTTTATACCTCTTATTCTTCATCCCCAATCCAAACACTACTTTTCTTATACCAGGTTTAAACCAGGTTTAAGCCTCATTCCCAACCAAACACAATTTAGGTTTATACCAGGTTTATCCCTTACTTTATACTTATACCTGGTATAACTCATTCTGGCATAAGCCGTTTCCAAACGGTACCTTTGAGTTCAGGTTCGGTTTAGATAATATTTCAGGTATCTATACCCGCGGATGCAACCTTTGGGCAGTGAAAAATACACTTGTCGATGAGATGTGGTCGGGCTCGGCCCAAAGCTGGCCACTCCAAGCTAGCTGGACCAATCTACTGGAACGTCCATGGGCCCATTTGATCCCTCATTTGGCGCTGATGACCGTATGTATTGAGCCGTTACACCGAGGACTCGATTGCTAGCGCACAGTCGCGCACGTTGAACACATCTGCGATCTCGACTCTCGTGGTGCTTAAGAAAGAGATAAGACCGGGTTTAGAAAGAGGGCGGGGATTACAGAGACAACTAAGTCATGCAATGCACTCTCTTCCTCTCCGTACTCCTGCAAGCGGGTCTCCGGTGGTATGCGCAAGTCGTCGTCCCCAACAGAAGAATCTATTGTTTCCCTGCTTCCCTGGGGTGGCTAGTAGGGTGGGGAGTAGGAAGCGGCTGCATGCCAGTGGCAATAATAACAGTAATAGTTTATATAATGGTTTACCTGAACGCGCCGCTTCTCCCTGCTTCGCGTACCGAACGTCTCGTCTCGTCTCAGCCGACGCGGCGGCGGGTTCGGGTTCGGCGTCCAGCGAGGTCCAAGAGAAGCGCGTGGGATTAGGAGAGGCCGCGGCGTTGCTGCTGCCGGATGGGCTGTCTCCAGAGGCGCTTCCTAGGCACGTGGCTGTGATCATGGACGGCAACGCGCGGTGGGCGCGCTCGAGGGGGCTTCCCGTGTCGGCAGGCCACGAGGCGGGCTATCGCTCCCTCAAGCAGATGGTCAAGCTCTCCCGCCGTTGGGGCATCCGAGTACTCACCGTCTTCGCCTTCTCCTCCGAGAATTGGCTCCGCCCCAAGGTCTCTCTGTCTTTTTCCTCAGACAATTGCCTCCGCCGCATTCTCCCTGGCCCCCACCCTCCCGTACCGTCCTTTTTTTTTTTTTTTTTTTTCCTTCTCTTTTCTTTCCGACGTCATCCACATAATAGCCCTCTTAGGGCTATTATGACTAACTAATGGTCCATCATCGCTTTGCAGGCAGAGGTGGATTTTCTCATGACGCTGTTCCAGGGCGTCCTCAGGGAGAATATTGGGGATTTCTTGAGGTACCAGTTTTAATTTACTATGCAGATGCAGATTTCACTTTGATAACATTGATGAAACCACTAAGGAAGCTCATAAAGCTTGACCCTTATTATACTCTAGATTAAACAAAAATAGTCTAAGTAGTCAGATTTCCAGGAAGAGTGGATGCTGAGAGCTTCTTAAATCTATATGTTTCTATCTGTTGCGGTCAGATTCGTGGATTTCATTCCTCTTAGACCCAGTTTGGTAATGTGGTAGCTAAACGCAAAATTTTTAGACAATGGGAGTGTTGAGACTAAAAAATCACCACGTGGCAAGAGGTACAATTAATATGACCGAATCGGCTGAAGTTGAATCAAAAGACGACGCGTGGTGGTATGAAAAGTAGAGGTCGGTCAATGAGTCAACCGACTTGGATGAGTCGAAAGGTAGCGCGCCATGAGCAAGGGATAAGTGGGAATCAACTGTCTAAGTGTGGCATCTGTCAGCGGATTTATAAGCCGATTGAAGATAAGAATCGAGACCAAAGAGAATTAAATGAGTAGTGCCTAAGATCAAGCAGGCGAAATCATAGGAAGTGAAATCCGCGGCCGACACGATTTCGGTCAGAATGCACTTCATCAGCCACGACCAAGGATCACGCCCCATTACCTATAATGGCGTGCGATTTCCGGAAGGAACATGGCCAAGGATTACGCCATTGCCCATAATGGTGAGCGATTTCTAAAAAAATGTGGCCGACATTCGAAATATGGTGAATTACCTCAAGAAAAGTTCGCACCAGTATAAATAAACGAATTCTTCTCTGAACAAAGGTTTTGCAATCGTGTGAGCCAGATACCATTGTTTTTACTTTCCCTTCAATTCCTGTATTTACAGCTTTCCTAGCCTAGATTTACTACTTTTCTAGTGTAATTTCTCAGCTTTTCTAGGAGTAGATTAAACTTGTAATCAATTCCCGATCTTCACAACCCTTTCCACACAACTCCGAGCTCTGCAGTTCGATTTGGCTCGTTCGGCCGAGTCCAATTCCTGAGCTTTCGAAGCTTTCGAAGCTCTCGATTGTAAGTTAGTTTGGCTCCTCTAGGCCGAACTCGGTTTCGTGTTTGAGTGAGGAGAATCTGGTTGAGCAGATCCCTCCTCAACTTGATCGCTTGATCTGAGGCGCACGTTAGAGGGTCAACTCCGAGGCCGATACTCGACCGGACGCAATTAGCAGTCAACCGTCGATTCTGCCACAGTAGGAAGATAATTTTTTTTTCCAAAATTGCTTACTATTTTTCCTTCTTTTATACTATAAAATTGTGGTTGCAACCGCTTGCATGTTTCTCAGACAGAGGTTGCAACGGCAATTTTATAATATAAGAGAAGAAAAGATTGAAAACATTTTTAGATTTTTTGGACATTCTATAGTATAAAAATTGATATTTTTAGCCATCACATTATCAAACTAGGCCTTAGAATGCAAACTAATAATCCTTTTCAGTTGTGTTCATATAAGACTGTAACCATGCTTACTACTTGTAAGGTGTTCTACATGGGAGATGAATCATTGTGAATACCAGTAGCTAGTTTCCGAGAGATTGGTATTGATGAAGGCTGCTGCAAATGAAATTTTATCTTGGAACAGTTAATTGCATCTAGGAAAGGCGCCTTCTTTCCTCAGCGCATGTACCAAAGTTTTCAAATACGTAGACAGGAGCAAGCTGATTTAAGTAGCATTTAAATTTATAATGAGGAAGAAGATTTTCAATCTGATTCAAGTAGCATTCAAATTTACAATGAGGTTGAAGATTTTCAATTTAACAACTAAATATAACATGACCTTGTCGCAATATTCTGTCAGAAACTTCAATCAAAATGAAGCCCGCCTTCTCTATAATATTTCCATCGAAAAGAGCTACTAGTTGAAGATGAAAACAGAGCATCCATGTGACCATAATTTAGGAATTCTGATTGCAGTGTTACAAGATCAAGTAGGTTAGACATGAGGATGCAATAGAGTAGACGGCATGCATAAAACATCAGTGAAATTTCCCTGGTACTCTATTGAGATAGAGATGGTGTTCCTTGATTTTGGAGTGTGCATAAGTATAGTGTTTTGAGCGATTAACATAAGGAAGAAGATAATTGCACTCTAGAGCAATTCCTATCGTGTATGATGTGTGTGTTACAAAGGTTGGCTGGGTGGGTAGATAATTTTTGTTGTAGATATTACAGTGTGATTTTTCTTGGGTTTGTCTTGGAGAGTTTGTTTTGAAGCCCTAAAATAATGAGGTTGAAACAGATCTATATACCAGCGGTTAGAGATTGCTGTTGGCAAATTCTATTGTATGCATTTATGTATATTTACCATCTTGCTCATAATCTCAGAATGGATGGAATCATATAAGTGCCTTAGTGGCCGCTGAATGCTAAATGTAGTATCCTTTTCTCTTTGTTGTCCACCTGTACTCTTAAGGCTTTTTCTTTATGCGTTTGGTTCAGATATAAGCTAGAGCTGCTTATTTCAGGGATAGGTATAAGTTCAGGAACAAGTAGGAACTAATGTAATTTTATGTTTAGATGAGTATTAGAGTTGTAATCAGGTATAAGAAAAATTGTGTTTGGTTTAATAAAGTGGAATAAGAAGAATAAAGGAAAGTAAATATTTTTAATTGAAAAAATTACTCTTTAAAAAATTTATTTAAAAGAAATTTAATTATAATTTGTATTATTTAAATTTAGTTTTTGTATATAAAAAATTTAATTTATTGAAAAATTTAAAATTTTTGAAAATTTAAAAATTTGTATAAATTTTAAAATTTTAAAGTTAATAAATTATAACCATTTATAAATTTTAAAATTTATTAAAAATTAAAGTTTAAAATTAAAAATTTTATAAATTTTAAAAATTTAAATTTTAATTGTCTCGAAAAATGTGCAAAAGAGGGTGCAAAAATTTTAATTTTTAAATTTGTATACATTTAAAAATTTCTATAAAAAATTTAAAAATTTGTATAAATTTAAAAAATTTAAATTAATAAATTTTAAAATTTTTTAAATTTTAGAATTTTAAAAATTTTAAAATTTATAAAATTCAAAAAAAAATAAATTTAAAATGTTATAAATTTAAAAATTTGAAAATTTTTAAAAATTTTAATTTTAATTTTAATTTTAATTTTTAAAAAAATAAAAAAAATGGGTGGAAAAAGTTGTTTCCACCCAAAAGTGGGTGGGAGCAACTTGTTCTCACCTGGTGCCCCTCCTCTTTTTTGTGTTTGGGTACAAAAGGGGGGGATATCCCCCTTATCGCCCCCTTTGTACTTGAACCAAACAGTCCCTTAGAATCAATGATCCAGCTATCTATACTACTAAGAATTTTGTGTTAGCAGTGTGATTTTTCTTGGAATGCCTCAGCTATGATTACCACTTGGATACAACAGTGTTTTGCTCTTTTTGTACATTTAGTATGTGTGAGTCTGTTATATGTCTGTGTCATAAATGCTCATATGGCGGCTTTCATGTATCTACTGAAGCAGAACTGCGTGAGAATCAATATTGGTGGCATAATTTTTTTTTCTTGTTATATGAGTTGATGGAAATCTGTCATTTCATAGAGCTGTTACTAGTATTCTATCAAGCATGTGACATATGGACTCAGATTAATGTTTGCAAATTAACATGTATCAAAAGAAAGATGTTTTGCTGCAAAGAATGACATTAAACAGCATCTCCTTTGCTGATTCCAAGCAGGGAGGGTATTCGCATTTGCATAATTGGTGACTCCTCAAAGCTCCCAAATTCTCTACAAAAGTTGGCTAGAGAGGTAGAGGAGACAACAAGAAACAACTCACAACTTGACTTAATTGTGGCTGTTAGCTACAGCGGACGAAGGGACATAGTGCGAGCATGTCAAAGGATTGCTGACAAGGTAAAAAATAAGTTGCTTGACCCAGAAGACATTACAGAATTGTTATTTGCACAAGAGCTAGAAACAAACTGCAGTACTGAATTTCCTTACCCAGATTTACTTATAAGAACTAGTGGTGAGCTCAGGTTGAGCAACTTCTTATTATGGCAATCAGCATACACAGAGCTTTTTTTCACAAGGACTCAGTGGCCTGACTTTGGGGAGATTGACTATCTTGAGGCTCTATGGTCTTTCCAGAACAGGCAGAGGCGCTTTGGTCAACGAGATGTGTGAGATTATGCACAATGATTTTTTTGAAATCAACATTTTTCTCTCCTATTTCAATCAAATGCAAGCTAATGGATAGTTATACATATGGGTCTTGTGATGCTGAAGGCATATTCTCTTCTTATCAATTTAAATAGTTGGGTTGCATAAAAATTATAGATCCACATAGCTAGGAGGCGTTGGTGTGGCAAATTGTGCCAGAATATGATATAGATAATCAAAGTGAGTATCTGCTTTGCTATATTTTTTAGTTGTCCTTGTTAATTAAGTTGTTGCTTTTCAATGTCATAATGACACTGTCACCACCTTTTTTCTGTTTGAACATTTTAGGTTGGGAAATAATTTTGCAGTATTAATTGCCTAAAACTTCAGAACAATTATTAAGGGGCAGATGTGCATTTGTTGGTATGATTTTGGTGTCTTCTCAAGGCTGGCGGCCCCGTAAAATTTGTTAATGCGATTTGCTACTCTGATCCAACCTGTCACCCCAACATCTAACTTGGTTTGAGTTTTGCTTGTTCATGGAGACCTGTGTCGATGCAATATCTGAGCATCAAGCGTGGAAAGGTTCTTTGAAGAATCCTCTCTGTTTAGCTTTAAATTCATCTAACTGCTAAATAATTTTGGTTTTGAAGGCCTTGGGGTGGTTGTGAGTTGTGACAGTAGTGAAAAAAATGGTTCGACATTCGTCTTTGGGAACATATTTGTCAATGATACACATCAATTAGTGTATACAAGCATCGCTTGTTCAAACAGTGAATATTGCTGCTCAAAATTAATATTGAAATATCATTGTGCGGTAGAACTCTGACATTCTTGGACAAATTGGGAAAAAAAGGGTCAAATAGACACTAATGAGAGAGTTGTTAGTTAGCATTAAAAACAAGGTTTGAGACATAAGCATTATAATTATATGCAATATATGAAATTGCAGTGTCGTTTACTTGCTATCTCAATGTTATGACTTTTCCCTGAGCATTTTTAGCTTGAAATAAAAGAACTTCCTCTCTTCAGTAAACAGTTAAATCTTTCTGGTCATTTTTTGATGAACAGTACAAAACAACTCTCCATATTACATTGGAATCCATTAGCATTTTCAGGTTTGATTGCTTGTATCATTGTGTCCTTATTTCTTAAAATTTTCACTTAAGTATGTATATTCTAGATTTGTAGGATACCAAGTCCTGCAGTGACAATGATGCTGGAGAATCATGCATGAACAGTTTATCTGCTGCACAACTTATTTTGCAGGTCTTGTACTCGGATTTTTCGACGTTGTTCTCATTGAGCAATAGGCTTGCTTCATATAATTTTTTTAAGGATAAAGAACATGCATACCAATTTATCTATTATCTAACCAGGCATTAATGCCGTTTAACTTTATTAATTTGAACAATTTCCATTTATGCAGGGTTTGGTAATTAGATTCAAACATTTTCCCATACAATTGTTAGTGGCAGAATTTTCTATCCAGGTAGCAGCACTGTAGCAATTCATTGTGTTTTTCATCTCCTCAAAATAAAGTTGGTGGGGCCATCATTGTGGATTTATTCTTTATGTTTATCTATGTGGCTGCTTCAGAATTTTAGTCGTTTCGTCTGTTGATCAAACTTAAATTGTTCCAGTATCTTTTCAACTGGCAAATATGAGTGCATGTAGGTGTTTTTTCTGTTTTGGCAATGTACATGTCTAAATGCATCCACACTGTTATTTCTTGTTTAAGTACTTGCAGTTGTGTTAGTTTCTTTATTTTTCCCGACAAGGAACTAGTGTGAGCCTTCTGTAGAGTTATTCTTGCAGGTAGTGGATTCTTGTTTCCTATGACGTAATAAACTCTAAGATTAGCTCATTGTCAATATCTTAGAACTCCAAAATCCCCCCCCCCCCCCCCCCCCCCCCCCCACACAATCACACAATTATGGGCTGTTTGTTTTATGATTTGTAATATTTCGAAAATACTTCATATTTTCTATTCAAGATACTCAAATTGTGGAATCATTATAGATTCCCAACTGTTTGGCATATTATAATAGCATGGATTTGGAACTTTTCTCATTTCCATTCTTGATGAGAAATATGAGTAATCTATCAACAACAATATAAGTCGCTAACAACCTCCCAACCCGAGTAGTATGGTAAGTTGGTAACAAATGTACCATTTCAATTATAAAATATACAATGTTTCTGAAATGTTACAAACTGGTGTAATGAAGCGTCATTGGATAGTTTAAACACAGTATATGTCATATTCCTTTAGTATGGTAGGATGTTTCCCTTTTGTGCCCCTACAAAATTTTCAGTGAATGTGCATGGAATGGCAGGAACTCCATATTTTTATGTTGGGCCTCAAATAGTGTGACGTTCTTTTGTAGAGTTTCTTAGTGGTCTTAATTTCCTTGCAAGGAATGGCAGGAGCGACATGAACGCGTAATCCAGTTAGCTCTGCTGCCTCAAGAATCGAGTGATATAAGTGTTTCTTGATTTCTTCTTTGTAGTTGCCGCATATTTTACATCTTATGCTTGCTGAATAGGAGACCTCAAATTTTGTGTCTCATTGAGGTTTGAAGATAATTTCAGGTCTTGCTTCAAATCTCTGTATCTCTTATGCTTAGCCTACTCAGCTAAACTGTTCTGGTTCCTCATGAAATCGAGAAGGTTACTAAGGCACAAACCACCAGATGTCCAATCTTGCCTGTAAGCTCAGTTCGCTTTACTATATCTATTTCTTTCCGTTTTTGAAGTAGATGATGAAATGAGAATACATGGTGCAAGGGAGCACAAAGAGAGAGGCTGGGAGGGGATGGAATGGACTGTAACAGAGGGGTGTTATGTATGCTTTGGCCCAAATGCTCTTTCGTCTTGCTACTTCCAAACATTCTTAATAAAGAGGTACACCCTTGAATTGTGTAGTCAGGTGTTATTTCAAAATTGTGAAGGTGTGCTTGAGATTTGCTTTGAATTTTTGAATTTCTGCGTTTATACACGGACCATGGTTATGAAGATAGCAGCTCTGTTGTTCACGCTGCGCTGTTTCATTAGCAGTCAATGATGTTTATCATTTTTGAGTTTGGTGGTAGGCAGGTAGGCTATAAGCCATTATTGACTCAAGAGTTACTTGCTGTTGTCGTTGGAGAGCCTCATTTCCAAGTTTGAAGGCGTCTTACTTGAGTGGCTCGTTTATAAGAACATCTTCTTGAAAAGAAGTATAGGCCGGAGTTGTGGGAAGCGAGACTAGCATATTCAGGAGTAGATTAAATTTATTAAATATAATCAAATTCGGTTAATAAATGATAATTTATAATTTTTTCAAAATATAAATAATAATAATAATTATTAAATTTAATAAATTTATCTGTCAATAGTAATTTAGAAACTCTTATTATAATCACCCCAGCGTTATGATATAAATGAATAGCTTAATATACTTTGTTTTCTTCTTGTGGTGGGATGCAAGATTTTTCTAAGGTATGCTATGTTGGAAAAATTTATCTTTTCAAATTAATTTTTTTAAATAATTAAAATTTAATTTAAACTTGAAATACTATTTAGCAAAGTTTAGATGAAGCCTGTGAATGTCGAGGCGTGTGTAAGCACTGTCCTAGAAACGAGATTGCCCCTCCACGTGCGAGGCTCCGACAATCACCTCAAGCGATACAATGACCACTGTCTATCTCGTCGGCAACGACTCCGGGATGATGCGTAGCGAACCCAACGTCTTTCAGTGATCCAGCAAAATAGAAACTTAAAGAGGGAAAACGAAAATGTATCTCAGTATTTTGTAGCACGGTAATTTAAGAGAAGAGATCTGTAGCTTATATCTCAAAACAAGCTCTCTTGCTCTATGTATATACAAAGCCCAACATGGGACAAGGCCCAACGGCTAGCTACCTCGGGTAGCCCACAAGCCCCTTCCCAAGGGAGGCTCTTGGGTAGCCCAAGAAACAAGTTCCCAAGAAGGCTTTAATGCAAAAAGCAAAAGTCAAAATAAAAATGAAACAAGTCAACATCGCGCGCGACCAGACCCGGCTCGGCTCGTGCTGTGCGCGTGTGTGTGTTTAGGAGAAGGCTTGCTCTCACTTTCTCCTAATCGATACATGCACAAGAGATGGAGTAAATAAACCAACTCTACATGTGATGAGTTTCCGATGTGGAACTAAATATCACATGTAGAGGGGAAATGGGTTTGGGCTCCCAGGCAAAGCCCATTTATATTGGGCCGCCCAGAAAAGCCCAAAGGCCAAAATACAAGTTTAAAATCACCAAATCCAAATAAAACCCAACAATCCCCACATGATTTAAAACTTGTAAATACAAAATAAAATAAACGAAATACAAAAACTAAAACAGATGCTGGATCTCTTATACTACGTATTCGGCGAAGGTACTTTTCGGGTTTGAACCTTCACTTAGTACAGGTCTATGTACATCCGAGGACGCAATGGTAGACTTCGCCTTGAACCAAGGCCGGTGAATCGGATTTCCACAAATAGTACACATGGTAGAGTCGTTTAGGTTCTATGCGGGTTAGCGCTTTTATGGCCATGCGCTAATATCGATTCATGTGCGTTTTTAGGGAACCACCCTCTTCCCACAGTCGCGGCTTCACGACTACACACATATAGTAGGTCCTGATAAGGGTGCCTGCAAGGTCACACCCTGCCTCAAGGGTCTCGGAACCATTCAGGGTAAGAACCCTTACTAACCACTTGCATTAATGAGCACTGTCGCCATAGGGATGAGTATATAAAAGCAGTGCTCCGCATAACTACAAATTCGACTTGTTTCTACCCATTGAACCTCCAAGAGGTTGGGTTGCCGTCGCTGGTAGTTTCTATTGTGGGCTAAGCCCCATCCCCCTCGACGATTCTAGGATCACTGTCCTAGACAAACCTTTAGTAAGCTGATCAGCTAAGTTCTTCGCAGATCTCACAAATTCCAAGACAATTACATTTTCCTTAATATTCTGCCGAATATACTTTTGTCTTACTTTCATAAATCTATTCATCTTTGTTTCCACATTTTCTTGAGCACACTTGTCAATAGTAGATTTGCAATCACAATGTATACACACTGGTGCCAAAGGTCGCTCCATCAGTGGCAAGTCATACAGAAATTCTCTAATCCACTTAGCCTCTGTTACAGTGGTATCTAAGGCTATCAGTTCAGATTCCATTGTACTTCTAGCTATCAATGATTGTTTCGATGACTTCCAAGAAACAGCTGCTCCACCAAGGAGAAAAACAAATCTAGTAGTTGACTTCACATCAGCTGTATTACTTATCCAGTTAGCATCACTAAATCCTTCTAATACAGCAGGGAATCCACAAAAATGCAATCCATAATATACAGTGTCTTTCAGATATCTCAAAACTCTTTCTAAGACATTCCAATATTCCCTATTTGGGTTATGGGTATATCTTCTCAATCTGTTCACAGCATAGGCTAAATCAGGTCTAGTGTAATCTACAAGATAACCTAGAGATCCTATAATCTGAGCATACATATTCTGTCCTATAGGATCACCTTTATTTTTCTTAAGATGTACACTAGAATCATAAGGTGTTACAACAATCTTAGAATCAAAATATCCAAATTTCTTTAGCACTTGTTCACTGTAGTGAGATTAATTCATAATAATTTTATTTGATTTTCTTATGATCTTCATATTTAGAATCACATCAGCTTGCCCAAGGTCCTTCATATCAAAGTTATCATTAAGTAATTTCTTAACATCCATTATCACATCCATATTTGTACCAAATATCAAAATATCATCAACATTCAAACATAGAATCACTATCTGTCCATTGTATTCCTTAGAGTACACACATTCATCAGACATGTTCACATGAAAACCAGCTTTCACTACTAAAGAGTCAAATTTCAAATGCCATTGCTTAGGAGCTTGTTTAAGTCCATATAAAGATTTTGTCAACTTGCAAACTTTGTTTTCATGTCTAGCAACAATAAATCCCTCAGGTTGCTTCATATAAATATCTTCCTGTAAATCACCATTTAGAAAAGCAGTCTTAATATCCATCTGATGAATAATCAAATTATGGACAGAGGCTAAAGCAAGCAGAATTCTAATAGAAGTAATCCTAGCTACAGGAGCATACATATCAAAATAATCTACTCCAGGCTTCTGAAAAAAACCCTGAGCTACAAGTCTAGCCTTATACTTATCTACAGACTCATCTAGTTTCAACTTCTTCTTAAAGATCCATTTACTTCCTACAGGCTTACAACCTACAGGTAAATCAGATAACTCTCAAGTATGATTCTGTAGAATAGATTGCATCTCCAATTTAACAGCTTCTTTCCAAAATGATGCATCTACAGAAGTCATAGCTTGGTCAAAGGTAGATGGGATATCTTCTACAAGGACACATAAATCATCACCAAAAGTCTTCTCAATCCTAGGACGCTTACTTCTCCTAGGTTCAGACTCTTCTATAGGTTCACTAGTGCTGGGTCTACTAGATCTACCTGTAGTCTCAACAGGAACAAGTCTATCTACTCTAGTTCGAAAAGGAAATATATCCTCAAAGTATACTGCATCTCTAGCTTCAATAATTGTATTGTTAGAAATCTCATTAACCTCTGAATTTACCACAAAGAATTTATTAGCATTACTACCATCAGCATAGCCTAAGAAAACAGTATCCACAGTCTTAGGACCAATCTTTCTCTTCTTATTTTCAGGAATTTTCACTTTAGCTAGGCACCCCCACACTTTAAAATAATTCAGATTAGGTTTCCTTTCCTTCCAAAGTTCATAAGGAGATACAGAAGAACTCTTGTGGGAAATCCTATTAAGAATTACACAAGAAGTCATCAAAGCTTCGCCCCACAAGTTCTCGGGTGCACCAGAACTAATAATCATCGAATTTACCATATCCATCAAAGTTCTATTTTTCCTTTCAGCTACTCCATTAGATTGAGGTGTATAAGGTGCAGTCACTTGATGTACAATTCCAAATTCTTGACAGAAAACAGTCATCTCATTCGATGTATATTCACCTCCTCGATCAGATCTTAGAATCTTAATTTTCTTATTCAATTGATTTTCAACCTCAGCTTTATAAATCTTAAATTTATTCAAAACTTCATCTTTATTCTTAATCAGATAAATATAACAATACTTCGAATGATCATCAATGAAAGTTACAAAATATTTGCTTCCACCCCTACTGGGTCTACATCTATCACAAACATCACTATGTATAAGTTCTAGCAGATTAGAATCTCTATCTACAGATCTAAATGGTTTCCTAGGCTCCTTAGCTTGCACACATATTTCACATCTATGAACATTAGAAACAGATTTAGGAATTAAATCAAAATTCATCAATCTCTTAATAGTATTAAAATTCACATGTCCCAATCTTCCATGCCAAACATCAGATGAAACAACATTCAAAATAATACTTTCATTAATAGTAGAAGTCATCACAGAAAGCTTAAATAAACCATCACTCAAAAATCCTTTCCCAATAAAGTTCACACATTTAGTAATTACTACCCTATTACATTCAAAAACAAACTTAAATCCTTGCTGAACTAAAAGAATGGCACTAATCAAGTTCTTCTTAAGATCAGGAACATGATGCACGCCGTGCAAGGAAAGCGTCTTCCCAGAGGTCAACTTCAGGTCCACTCGACCAGTCCCAAGCACGCGCGAAGATGCTGCATTCCCCATGTTCACCGATCCTCCACTTGAGTCCTGATAAGTAGAAAACCAAAAACGGTCAGAGCAAGCATGAACATTTGCTCCAGTGTCAATCCACCAATCAGAAGAACTAAGAGCAAGGTTAACCTCGGGTAAGCTAGATCCTAACCTGATAGTGGAATCAGAAGGGTTGGGTACATCAGTCAACATGTTCAGCTGACGCTCAGGAGGAGCTCCATTCTTTTTCGGCGCGGAAGGCCGAGTCTTGCGATAATAGCAGTCCTTTGCAAAGTGGTTCGTCTTCCCGCACACAAAGCATCCAGAATTCACTCCACTCCCATTAGGTGCAGGCTTCTTAAAGTTTGGGTTGAACTTTCTATGTTGGAAAGGCTTCTTCTTAAAGTTCCTAAAGGGTTGGAAATTTCTACCCGTAGGTTTTGGGTTCTCTACTAGGTTGGCTTGGGTAGAAGGGTCGCTAGGCTTCTTATCTCTAGCTCGGTTGATTTCTTCTATCCTAAGAGATCTTAGGACAAAATTCAGGAAAAATTCTCTTTGAGTGTGGTTCAGATCATTGGCATGGCTAGACCAGAAAGGAGGCAACTTATCTATTAAAGTGGCAACTAGAAAACTCTCATCTAGATCTATACCACCAGATCTAAGCTGCTCAATAATGTACTCAAAATCTTGAAGCTGGCCAGACATTGGTTTACTATCTACTAATTTAAACTTAAGCAAATCTGAAGCTTGGTATCTCTTCTTAGTAGGATCAATCTGGCCATACTTCTGTTCTAAGGAAATCCAGAGTTCCCTAGCAGTCTGAATTCTACAGTAAATATTATAAAGCTTATCAGAAAGGGTGCTAAGGATCCGGTTCAGACAATGATAATTAATCATAATAGGATCAGTAGGAGGCACAGGTATAGGTGGAGGTGCAACAGCAGGAGGAGTAGGAGCACTCTGAGACTGGCTGCGAGTCTAGGGGCGATTTGCCGCAGACTGAATAGCACCATCAGGTGCAGTTTCATTACCATTCTCAACAGGATCTGAGATGGCAGAAACAAGCCCTAGCGTGGTAAGCCAAAACCGCATTTAATTCTGCCACCTTCTAAAATTACGACCATCAAAAGTAAACGGCTTCGCCGAATACGAATCCTCCATTACTCAGAATCTATTTAAACAATAACCTACTACAATATCACAAAATTGTTTTATGTTAAAAAACAATTAATCTAAGTTGACAGGTTTAATTTTAATTAACAAAGTAACAAATAAACAATGTTTTAACTAACAGTGTTAGAAGAATTAATTATACTATCACAACTATGTTAATAATTAATCAACTGTACTCAGTTTCAGAAGAATCAAATATTAAACAGTGTAGATTGATAAGTTATACTAACACAATATTATTAATTAAACAACAGTATTGACAGTTTAATAAAATGATTCGAAACAGTGTTCACAGTTTAAACAAATAGCATGCTTAACAATATCAATACAGTAAGTACGACAGAGTTGAATGTAAATAACTGTGTAGATTAATTAACACAATATTATTCTAACAGTACTAGACGAATTAAATAAATAACTAGTTCACAGTACGGACACTATTAGACTAATAGTACTAACAATATATAGATGTATCACAGAGATGACATATAACAGTGTAAATAACACAACTATACTATTAGTGCAAAGTACGGACACTAATTTAGTTAACAGTATAGTATAACAAAATAATTTTATGAAGTATACTAATCACATAACAGTATACTAACAATTTTAAATACTAACATAGAATATACGGTCAACTAATTATTTAAATAAACTAATTAAATATTTATCTTAATCACATAGTATACTCACAGTATGTTAAAAATATATATGAAAATATAAATTAAATTAAATCTCGCTTCTAGAATGTTGGAAAAATTTATCTTTTCAAATTAATTCTTTTAAATAATTAAAACTTAATTTAAACTTGAAATACTATTTAGCAAAGTTTAGATGAAGCCTGTGAATGTCGAGGCGTGCGTAAGCACTGTCCTAGAAGCGAGATTGCCCCTCCACATGCGAGGCTCCGGCAATCACCCCTAGCGATACAACGACCACTGTCCACCCCGTCGGCAACGACTCCGGGATGGTGCGTAGCGAACCCAACGTCTTTCAGAGATCCAGCAAAATAGAAACTTAAAGAGGAAAAATGAAAATGTATCTCAGTATTTTGTAGCACTGTAATTTAAGAGAAGATATCTGTAGTTTATATCTCAAAACAAGCTCTCTTGCTCTATGTATATAAAAAGCCCAACAGGGGACAAGACCCAACGGCTAGCTACCTCGGGTAGCCCACAAGCCCTTTCCCAAGGGAGGCTCTTGGGTTGCCCAAGAAGCAAGTTCCCAAGAAGGCTTTAATGCAAAAAACAAAAGTCAAAATAAAAATGAACCAAGTCAACATCACGCACGACCCAGCTCGGCTCATGCCGTGCGCGCGTATGTGTTTAGGAGAAGGCTTGCTCTCACTTTCTCCTAATCAATACATGCACAAGAGAGGGAGTAAATAAACCAACTCTACATGTGATGAGTTTCCGATGTGAGACTAAACATCACATGTAGAGGGGAAATGGGTTTGGGCTTCCAGGCAAAGCCCATTTATATTGGGCCGCCCAGAAAAGCCCAAAGGCCATGTAGTATCATGACTTTTCCTGTCCTCTTTTTATTTCCTTTTTAATAAATTAATTTATTAGGGAAAATAAATTATCAAGTTTTCCTGGGTAGATCGTCGTGGTTTGCGGATATTTTTCCATGATAGAGCCCGAGAAATGGTGAACGGCGGAGCGATCGGATCCGAAATCCGACTTACGGATCTTCCGGATTGAGTCATTTGTGTTAACGGGTATGATGGGATAAGTCAAACCCGTTAAGACTTTGGTGCATCAAAATTCGCGCCGACTGGTTTAGAACTTGGTTTAGGTGGCACTCTTATCTAGAAGTTAGTTAGAGAATTCCGTTTATCGCATTTAGGGATTTATTGTATGTATGAGAAAAGGAAAATTAATGATATTATATTAATTACCCTCCAAGAAAAGAAAACCCTAATCGGAGAGAAAAGAGAGAAAAAGGAAAGCGGAACCCGAATCTTCTTCGATCAATGTGCCGGAAGCCGGGAACGGGACGTTACCGTCAGTGGGGAGCGGGTCCGGATCCTCACCACCGCGAGGAACGGAAATGGATCATCTTCTCCAATAGATCAAGGTAAGCGGCGTTAGTTATTGCGTTTTCGTCGTTCTTAGTTGGGTTTTCTTGGGCTTTTAGGGTTTCGTCATTCGTCGCGTCGCTGCCGCCGCCGCACCTCTTGCCGCGCGGGGCCGCACCACCTACAGTGCGGCGCGTCGCGCACGGGCCGCACCACATACGGTGCGGCACACCGCGCGGGGCCGCCGCCAGCGCGGGGCCGCACGACGCGAGCTAGTGCCGGCAGCGCGCGCCCGTGCGAGGCGCTGCCCGCAGGCAGCGCGCGCACCGCGCACACCGCGCGGGCGGGTGCCGCGCGGGGCGCTGCCCGCAGGCAACGCGCGGCCGCGCGGACTGGTGCCGCGCGGGCGCTGCTCGCAGGCAGCGCGCGTCCGCTCGGGGCTGCTCCGCAGCGCGCGCCGCGCGGGGAAATCGCTCGCGCAGGGTTGTCAAGCTTCGCCGCCCGGTCTCTGTGTCCACCCGTGCGTCTCTTAGTTCGTTTCTCTACTCTGGTGGTCTGGGTTTTTAAGTTAGGTGTTACTGATGTTTTTGTTGGGGACTTTTAGGGGTCCGGGAGTCGTGCAAGGGCGCTGGACGGTTTCAGGTGTTATGTTCAACGCGATTCAAGCTGGGTACCCGTTTCATGCGTCCTTTTTAAAGTGAGGTCTCATCATGTTCTATGTAAGAGTAAAGTAGATGTGCTGATGGTTTTCAACTAACCCCTTTTCGCATGAGTATCCCTTTATTACTATCTGTTGCGACTGGTGTCGCGGTGCTCTATATCACACTCCGACTTCGGTCTTTATGCTCATGGCTGCTTACTCGCACACCAGCTGTTTGGCCACCGCATCGGTGTACTTTTCCGGAGAGGTGGTACGTTGACCCGTGTATCCCACAAGGCGACGTGGTGGGGACCCCTTACGGTTACTTAAGGTGCTGCACAAGTACCGTAGAGGGGTTAAAAGCACCAAGCTGAGAGTAAGGTGTTTCTGTTTGCTGGGGATTTTTAGACCTTTTGACAGGTGTTCCGTTCTGACGTACAGGGGTACTGTGGATTCATGAGGGGGAGTTTTGAATGCTCTGATTTATCGGTTTGCTTTCTTTTCAGGACTTATAGCATCTTACATGTTTTACATCTACCTCTTACTCTTTGGTCACTGACTTCCCACACTGTGACAGGTTCGGTCAGGGGTAGGATCCGGGACGACGGTGAGGCAGCGACTCGAGGTTTTTAGCCCCCGATTAGGGGATGGTGACCTTTCTTTTACTTACGTTTTGATTATTTCGGTTAGTTAGTTTATGTGCGTGTGATACATTATTGTGGATGTTGGGTTTGAACTGTGTTTTATCGTGGATGAACGTTATTCCCTTACTAGTTGTTGATTCGGCCACTCTTTTCAAATCAAGTAAAAAGATTGCGAAAATGTTTAATAAAATTTAGGTGTCGTGTGGGCACCGTTTTACAATCCGTGAATTTATCCTTTCTAAACTTGGTGGCCTTATTAGAAATGTCGATTGGTTACTTTCTCCTTTCTCTTTCGTACTTAGCTAGTGTGGTTAAAGTATTATTGTACTTCCCTACGCCGTGCATGCGCAAGGGTAACTCTGCCTGGCTCATCAAGGACTATTGCGTATGTGACAGATTTGCGCACGTGCCCGGCGGGTGTACTTATAGGAAAAAAAAAAAATGTAAATATTTTCTGCTTATTTTAAACCCCCGGAACGTGACGGGCCAAAATACAAGTTTACAATCACCAAATCCAAATAAAACCCAACATGCTATGCACTACATCAACATCATCCTGCTGTAAGAAAGCAACACCTATGGGTGGTAGGTCAATTACAAATTGGATGCCCTTCTCTGTTACTCGTACTTGCACAATGCTTCTCTTCTTCTTCTTCTTCTTCTTCTTCTTCTTCTTTTCTTAGAATGCTAAAGGTGGATGAATGGAGAGTATGCGGCAAATCATTAATCAATCGGTGGAGGAGGCAAAAAGGCATTGTAACGAGCACAGCAGATGGAGCCCTAGAATGGCGGAGGGGGCGAAGTAGAAGCATAGATGGAGAAGAGGGAGAAGTGTCTAACAAAATCCAGAGATGGGAGAGTGGGGGGATTCGGAGTAATGAGTAAGGTGAGCGGGGCGGATGCATAATGGAGCGGGCACCCGACAAGGAGGGACCCGGAACCCGGTACCCAGACGGGAGGAAGGTCCAGCTGAATTAGGCCCACGGGGGCCCATTATAGCTATAGTAAGTATAATAGTCTTAGCAATACAGTCCTTTATTTCACTAAGTATTACAATTTAGCCCAGATGAGGAGAGTATATGAAATGTATGAAACACTAGAACATTTTAATCAATGAATCAACGAATAGTATCTTTTCTCCAAACCTCTCTCTCTCTATCCCTCTCTATCCTTCTCTGCTTCTATCTCTCTCCCTTCTCTTTCCTCCAATCTCTCATAATTCCCCTTCTCAATTTCTTATCTTATCCCACCGGACACCCCAATTATCCACAATTCGGGTCACCATCATCCCCGCCGCCATACCGGTCTCAGAGCAACGTCATCCTCGACGGTCGCGACGGGTCAGGGTCATTACAAATTGGTATCAGAGCGGCACGATCCCAGGGATCGGCGCGCGCATCATCTACCATCAACAGCAGGCAACAACCGAAGGCAACCTCACAAACAACCGAAGGCAACCTCGAAGGCAACATCACAAACAACCGAAGGCAACAACCGAGGCAACATCACAGACAACAGAAGGCAACAATCGAAGGCAACATCACAAACAACCGAAGGCAACATCACAGACAACAGAAGGCAACAACCGAAGGCAACATCACAAACAATAGAAGGCAACAACCGAAGGCAACATCACAATCAACCGAAGGCCGCCAACCGTTCGATAAAACTTCGCAGTTTGTCTCAGCCTAGCATCATCGACAGCCCGGGGCATTCCTGTAAAGGCACAAGATAGGGGTGAAGAAGAGTAACAAATTCGCACCCCGCGGCAGGAAAATTATTGAAGACAACAAAATGGCTGAAGGCACAAGATTAAGAGAGATGAACGAGCACATTCATGCCCTTGAGGAGAGGATGCAGCAGCTAACAGTGGAGCACAATGCCCGACTCGAGGAAAAAATGCAACAATTCGGTGCCGATTGTAGTAAGAAGATCGGGGTTCTGGCGCAACATCTGGATGAGCTGCAGCAAGACAGTCAACAAAAATATGAGGCAATGCAGATCGAGGCAAACAAGAGACATGAGGCAACCCTCCAGGAGAATGCACGGCGGCATGAACAATTGCTCAGACTTATAGCCGCCCAGCAAGCACCACCCAGCCCCTATTCCGCAAGCGACTCTGCAGCAAGTGGGGGATCATTAATGATCAAAGAAGGGAAACAGTATACCAACAACCCACCTGGAGAAAGCTCCTACCGGGCAACAACAGGGGACAAGGGAAAAGGAGTATTACCAACGCCTCACCGACAGCCAGAAAGACATGAAGAACCACCTAATAGGCACAACCAGCACTTACCCTACCCCTGATTGGACTTCCCTGCCTTCAATGGAGAAGAACCTCGGGAATGGAGTAGTAAATGTGAACAGTACTTCAGGATCTACCAGATACCGGAACACCAATGGGTGGAGGTTGCAACCATGCACTTCACAGGGAAAGCCCACAGGTGGAAGGAGGGTTACACCATAGATAAACCAGATATCACCTGGGAGGAGTTGGTGGAGGCAGCAGGTCGTAGATTCGGAGGCTCGGGGATAAGGGGATTGGTGAGAGAGTTCAACAAACTGACACAAGTAAGCTCAGTAGAGAAGTATCACGAAAAATTCGAGGATTTAAGAGCACGGATGTTGTACCTCAACCCAGCGCTCAGCGAGCGGCACTTTGTCAAAAGCTATATCAGCGGATTAAAGGAAGAATTGGTACCCTTCATCGATCTGTCTCAACCCACAACCTTGGAAGAGGTTTACGAGCAAGCCAAGCTTCACGAGCAAGCCTTGTCAGTTATCATGAGGAAGAACAAGCCAACTTACAAGCCCACTGGACCCCTCTACCAGGGTCATAACAATAACCGAGCCTCAGTACCAGGTGAGGAAGCCAAGAGCAATTATACAAAGCCTGCCTACAACCAGCCATTGGGTATTAATAGGCAATTGTTCGAGCAACGAAGGGCTGCGGGGTTGTGCTTTAAATGCGGGGATAAGTACCAGCCGGGTCACCAATGCCAAGGCAAAGGGTTAAACACTATCAGTGGCCAGTGGGAGTGGGACGAGTTGTTTGACGAGCAGCTACTACAGGGGGATAAAGAGGAAGAAGAGCCACCTGTTGAAGAAGAAGAGACGGAGGAGGTGGGAATTTCGGTGCATGCTCTAAGTGGACAGCGCCAAAACGACACCATCAAGGTGCAAGGAGAGGTGGGCGACAAGACAGTGACCATCCTGATCGACACCGGAAGTACCCACAGCTTCATAGATTACCAAGTAGCCAAGGAGGTAGGTGCTGAATTGACTGCAGCCCCGTCTTTATTAGTGACTGTCGCGAATGGTCACAAAGTTATGAGCAAACTTAAGTGCTCTAACTTCAAGTGGTCGATGCAAGAAGAGCCTTACCAATCAGAGCTTAGAGTGATTAGGCTGGACGGCTCAAGCATTATATTGGGCATTGATTGGTTGAGAGCATACGGTCGAGTTACCTTCGACTACAACGACCACTCGGTGTCCTTCACCAAGGAGGGGAGGCAAAGATGCCTCAAGGGGATTGCGGAAGGGTCGAAAACTCGAGTCGCGGCCGCCGAGCTGAAATTTATCACGGCTGTCCAATGGTATAGAGCCGGATTGGAAGGGAGCTGCTGTGCTATTGGACAGTACCGCGCGACCGCGACAGCAAAGGCAACAGAAACTATTCCCCAAGAGGTACAACAAGTGTTGGGTGATTATGACGATGTGTTCCGAGAGCCACGAGGGTTGCCCCCCAAGAGACTCCAGGACCACAAGATCCCGCTGCTGGACGGAGCCCAACCAGTCAACCTTCGACCATACCGGTATTCCCACGAGCAAAAAAACGAAATTGAGGGACAGATTAAGGAGATGCTCCAAAATTCCATTGTCCGACCGAGCACTAGCCCCTATGCCTCGCCGGTGCTACTAGTAAAAAAAAAGGACGGTAGTTGGAGGTTTTGCGTGGACTACCGGCAACTCAACAAGTCGACCATCAAGGATCGATACCCGATACCACTGATTGATGATTTACTCGACGAGTTGGGAGGATCCCGCTATTTTTCAAAAATCGACTTGCGGTCAGGTTACCACCAAGTTAGAATGAGTGAAGGAGATGTGCACAAGACGGCTTTCAAGACCCACCACGGACATTACGAATTCCTAGTAATGCCCTTCGGGTTGACGAACGCCCCGGCGACTTTTCAAGCGGTGATGAATAAGGTATTTGAGCCCGATTTGAGAAAATTCGTGCTGGTTTTTTTTGACGATATCCTTGTTTATAGCAAGGAACTGGAGGGTCACGCGGCGCACCTGAGGAGGGTGCTAGGAGCGCTGCGAGAGAACCATCTGTTTGCAAAAAGAAGTAAGTGCTTTTTTGGACAGCCACAAGTGGAGTTCCTCGGGCATATAATTTCGGGAGAAGGAGTGGCCACCGACCCGTCGAAGGTGGAGGCTATGAAGGAGTGGCCGCAGCCCAACACCCTTAGAGAGCTGAGGGGCTTCCTGGGGCTCACCGGATATTACCGACGATTTATAAAGGGATACGGAGGCATCAGCCGGCCGCTCACGGATCTACTAAAAAAGGAAGGGTTTTTGTGGACGGAAGCAGCCAAGGAAGCATTTGCAAAATTAAAAGAGGTGATGTCTAGGGCTCCGGTGCTAGCGATGCCCGATTACTCTAAGCCCTTTACCGTGGAGGTCGACGCTTGTGGGCATGGGCTAGGGGCAGTGCTTACACAGGGGGGCAAGCCCATAGCCTACATAAGCAAGGCAATATGCCCAAAGAACATGGGGCTGTCGACATACGAGAAGGAATTCTTGGCTATCCTACTTGCGGTATCGAAATGGAAACACTATCTCAGCTCCAAGCCTTTTATCATCAAGACGGACCACGAGAGTCTTAAGCATCTGCTGGAACAGAAGATAACGACGGCTATACAACAGAAAGGGATGCTTAAATTGATGGGCATGGACTAAGTCATACAATATAAAAAGGGGAAGGAAAATCTTGCTGCGGATGCACTATCAAGGCGGAGGGAGGAAGGTCACAATCAAGCTATCACTGCTATTATTCCGACATGGATCGCCGAAGTGGCTGAGAGCTACAGTGAAAGCCCCCAGGTACAGCAAGTCATTGCAGAGCTACTGGTAAACCCGGAGTCGCAACCCAATTATTCCTACAGGCAGGGAGTGCTTAAGTATAAAGGCAGGATCTATATTGGAAATTCGGGGAGCCTAAAGATGCGACTGTTGGATCAGATGCACGCCTCCTCTCTAGGCGGACATTCGGGCATCCACCACACTTACAAAAGGCTAAAACAACTATTCTACTGGCCGGGAATGAAGCAAGAAGTGGAAAAAAAAGTTAAGGGCTGTGAGATCTGCACTAGAAATAAGATCGACGGAACTCCCTACGCGGGATTGCTCCAGCCCCTGCAGATCCCCACACAATCATGGCAGGAGATTAGCATAGACTTTATAGAGGCACTTCCTAAATCTGAAGGCAAGGACAGCATTCTGGTAGTAGTGGATCGGCTTACCAAGTACGCCCACTTCATCTCACTGACTCACCCATATAATGCCCAGGAAGTAGCTAGGCTTTTTTTGGATCAAGTATATCGATTGCATGGGCTGCCTAAGGGAATTGTGTCGGACCGAGACAGAATCTTCACCAGCGAGCTGTGGCGAGATCTTTTCAAACTCATGGGGGTCAAATTGCAGATGAGCACAGCCTACCACCCTCAATCAGACGGGCAAACGGAAAGGGTCAACCGGTGTGTGGAGACATACCTACGCTGTATGTGCTTCCATTGCCCCAAAAAATGGCATAAGTGGCTGTCGCTAGCCGAGTGGTGGTACAACACCAACCACCACTCTGCACTGGGGATGACCCCCTTCCAGGCCTTATACGGTCACCCACCCCCAACTTATGCTACGGCCAACTTGGAGTTGGAAGTGGGGCCAACTGTGAAGGAGTGGAACCGAGAGAGGGACAATATGATACACTTGTTGAGAGAGAGGCTCAAGGAGGCTCAACACAGGATGAAGCAAAACGCAGACCGCAAGAGAGTAGATAAAGAGTATGGAGAGGGGGATGTGGTATACCTCAAGCTCCAACCTTACCGTCAAAGCAGCATAGCGATAAGGCGCAGCACCAAGCTCTCGTCCAAATACCATGGGCCTTTCAAGATCGTGGCACGCGTCGGACCGGTAGCCTACAAGCTGCAGCTGCCCGAAGGCTCGAGGGTGCACCCGGTTTTTCATGTTTCCCTCCTCAAGCGCGGGGTCCCCTCGGAGGCCCAAGCCTCGCCGACAGTGCCCCTGGTGGACGAAAACGAGCGCATGATGGCCGAGCCGGAGAAGATCCTGGACCGCGGGATGATCCGCCGAGGGAACAGGGCAATCACGCGAGTTCTTGTCAAATGGAGCGGCTTGGGAGAAGAGGACGCGACTTGGATGGACTACTGGGCCCTCAAGAACCAATTTCCCGATTTTGATCCTTGAGGACAAGGATTTTTTTTAAGGAGAGGGGAGCTGTAACGAGCACAGCAGATGGAGCCCTAGAATGGCGGAGGGGGCGAAGTAGAAGCATAGATGGAGAAGAGGGAGAAGTGTCTGACAAAATCCAGAGATGGGAGAGTGGGGGGATTCGGAGTAATGAGTAAGGCGAGCGGGGCGGATGCATAATGGAGCGGGCACCCGACAAGGAGGGACCCGGAACCCGGTACCCAGACGGGAGGAAGGTCCAGCTGAATTAGGCCCACGGGGCCCCATTATAGCTATAGTAATTATAATAGTCTTAGCAATACAGTCCTTTATTTCACTAAGTATTACAATTTAGCCCAGATGAGGAGAGTATATGAAATGTATGAAACACTAGAACATTTTAATCAATGAATCAACGAATAGTATCTTTTCTCCAAACCTCTCTCTCTCTCTATCCCTCTCTATCCTTCTCTGCTTCTATCTCTCTCCCTTCTCTTTCCTCCAATCTCTCCTAATTCCCCTTCTCAATTTCTTATTTTATCCCACCGGACACCCCAATTATCCACAATTCGGGTCACCATCATCCCCGCCGCCATACCGGTCTCAGAGCAACGTCATCCTCGACGGTTGCGACGGGTCAGGGTCATTACAGGCATTTGCCGATTAGCTGATGAGTCTGTTGGTACTGTATAGATGGAGATGGAAGCCTCAAAATGCCGCTGTCACTATTTTCACTCTCATAACTTAACTCGCTAGATTACAATGCTGGCCTTCTATCGATTTTGGCAATCAAAAGGGTGGGATGATCCCAATGCCATTTTTTACATATTATCATCTGTTAATGGGAGAAACAAACCAAACCTCTCATCAATCGGGATACGTCCTTCATTCTCAAGCAAAAGGGGGTTTAAAAAGTGGGTCTTCCCATTTCTTTCCAGGAACGCTTCGTTGGGCATTGATGCTTCTTCGCGAACCATAGTATGGGTCCAATAATGGAATGAGTAGGTGTGCAAATCCCCACTCACCGCACAAAATGAGAAAAGAGAATAACGGTAGTTGTAAAAGTACTGGAAATCTCCCAATGCCTATTTTAATAATTCCTAATGAATGCTTTATTAGTTTCATTTCCAAGGGTACCAGACTACCAATGATGATTTCAGAGTCTATAGGGATCTTGATGATGAGGGACCATGCGGAATGTTGATGGCAAATAAAAAATAATGATAATAAAAAAAAAAAAAAATCTTGCTATAATCTTCCTTTCTATCAAGGTTCCTCTCTACCGTCAACTTGACTCCTTGCATTCTAACCGTGCTTGGTGATTAATTAATGTTCCTCTCCAACCATCTGGTGGAATGAACTCTGGCTCAACCAAGCTTTGTACGACAGATCCCTCTACCTTGTTTGTCCTTAACGAGTGTGAAGTAACAAATCACAACCATATCGTTTCCCTCTCATAATCGTCTAATAAAGAGCGGCATTAATTCATATATATCCAGAATGATTCTCGTCTCTCTGCAGCTGGGAATGTGGACCAGCCGATAATTTGTAGTTTAAGAATTGTGGAGCTGTCCAGTAGGATGGTTCGGGTTGGAAAGCAAAAAGGATGGGGGAAGAACAAAGGTTTCAGCTACAGTGGTCGAGATAGTGTGCCTGTCGTCTGTCAAATTTATCAGAAATGAATGCTACATCATTTTTTTTTCCTTTCTTGTTCTTTATAACACTATTATATCGTGTCAACTCAAATTTACTCTTTGAACAATAACCAGTTGCACTAAGCTTCTTTATTAAATTCCTTTTTAACTTCGCCACTACTTTAAATTCTTTCATGGAGAGTGGAAGTTAATGTCTGCAGATAAAAACAAAATGCTAAAAAAAAAAAATTATATATATATAAACTTCAATGTCCTAGTAGATGTATCCACAATCAACAATTGAAATATGAAGTTTAACATGTTTGATTAGAGAAATTCTTGAGCGAATATTTCTGTGAGTGAAAGTTTATTGGCCTAGTGAAAGTTCATTGGCATCATCAATCACGACGTCTGACCTCTTGGGCTTCAATCTTTTCGGCCTAATGTTGGAACATTCTCTGGAGTGTAGCAAGATCCGTAAGCACTTTCTGAGTTTTAAAAAAAATCTCAAAGTCCACACAGCATCTTCTGACTTTTCAGTTGAATCGTGCTATATACACGGAGTCTCATAGGGAGGGCTGTGTGGGCTCCCTCTCATCCAACAGGGGCACAGCGGAATCGCAAAAAAAAGAATTTTCCTGTTCAGTTTGGTCGACGTGCGAAATAGTTTTTGCCTTAGTTTAGTAGTTTCTCTTTTTGTTCTTTTTCTTACCCGTGTATATCTGTACTCTGTAGAGGGGAATGCGTACAGGGGACCTGGATCTTCCATCTTTCATCTTTTAATAATGATATGGAAAAGAGTCACTAGCCCGACAAAAGCTACATAGACATTTCTCTAGTTTAGCCGTCACGTCTTCATTTGTTTGTGGGCTACTACGAGCTGCCGTGACCCTCCCTAAAGCAGCCCTAAAAATGGGCCTTCCTGGCAGTACATTGTCTGTCTAGCGCTGTTTACATTTCATCGTGGTACCTACATAGCCCATCCCCATCTACTGAGCCAAGCACTCGCACGGAGCGAAAACAACAATTTTGTCATCCATTAAACTCTATTTAAAATTACAGAGAGATTAAGTGACATAAAAAAATATATATAATATTTATTTTTGTACTTAATATTGGTTTCGTATTTCATAATAAATTAATTATAATATATTTTTTATGGTTATGTCGAAAAATATAAAAATATATTTGTATATATATTTATTTTAATTTTATTTTGTCTATTAGCATTAAAGGTGATTCAATACCAAACAGATTTTAAATCGGTTGAATTTGAAATTTTTTGATGATTAGACCAGTTGAATTTAAAATTCTAAAATTCGTCTAGTATATCTGAAATGTAAATAGATTTTAAATTTTTTGATGATTGGATTTGTCGGAATTTTTTTTTTTTTTTTTTTTTTGTACTGGGAAAGTGGAAACGTATTAATTTTTTTTAAAAAAAAAATATATATATACTACCGTTTAATTTATTTTTTTAAATAAATAAATTTAATTAAAAAAGTATATGAAATAACTCGGCCTTCAACTCGAATACAATATATTAAATCTTTTATAATTTGCAGTGATAAGGATCGGTCTGATTGGTCAAATCTTGGTATCAGTGTATCTGATAATAGCAACAGCATTGCAAGTCGCAGATGTGATGATGCAAAGCGAATCAGAAATTTGTTGGCATAGATGGCAGTAAACCGTGCAAGTATTCGCAGATTAAATTCTGCACCGGGTCCAGGAGAAGATAAACGAGCGTCGGAGAGGAGTTAATGAGTTGGCTTGCGCGGTAGGCCCACGGAAAATAAAAACGGAGGCTGACTGACAATAATACTCTCTCACCCGTGCGCCTCCCCGTCCCCAGCCCTCAATTATTAACGGGAACGGATTTAAAAACGCCACGGCCCCGCTGAGGCTGAGGCTGATGCTGAGTCCCCCCACTCTGACACTATCCTGTCCCTTTCTTCCTCTGCGCTTCCATTCCACTTTTCCCGAATCGATCGATGATAATTGATTGTAACATCGATTGTAACATCGATAGAGCTAGAGGGCTAATAGCCTAATATAACCTAATAGGAAGGAGAGGGGAGCGGAGGGGATGGGAGGAAGGGGGGAAACTCAAGACTCAGAAGAAGAGATGCTGCTGCCAGCCGAGATCCATCTGTTCCACGCCCTCGCCCTCGCTCTCGCCCTCGCCCTCGCCCTCGCAAGCCTCCTGGCCGTCGCGATAAGGAGGAAGGGCGTCGGCAGGAAGCGCGAGGTGGGCGGAGGCGGCCGTGGCAGGAGGCGTAGGCTGCCGCCGGGGAGCGTGGGGCTTCCGCTGGTCGGGGAGACGCTGAAGCTGATCGCGGCGTACAAGACGGAGAACCCGGAGCCCTTCATCGACGAGCGCGTGCGGCGGCACGGGCGGCTCTTCACGACGCACGTGTTCGGGGAGCGCACAGTGTTCTCGGCGGACCCAGAGTTCAACCGGCTGGTGCTGGCGGGCGAGGGGCGCGGGGCGGTGGAGTGCAGCTACCCCTCCTCCATCTCCACGCTGCTGGGCCCCCACTCGCTGCTGCTGATGCGGGGCCCGCTCCACAAGCGCCTCCACTCCCTCACCCTCACCCGCCTTGCCTCCCCCGCCGCCATCCGGGACGGGCCCCTGCTCGCCCACATCGACGCCCTGGTCCGCTCCACGCTCCGCGCCTGGGGGGAGGGGAGCGCCCCCGCCCCTGCCCCTGTGCGCCTGCTGGACCAGGCCAAGAAGATCACCTTCGAGCTCACCGTGAAGCAGCTGATGAGCTTCGACCCGGGGGAGTGGACCGAGTCCCTCCGCCGAGAGTACGTCCTCCTCATCGATGGCTTCTTCTCCATCCCCTTCCCCTCCTTCCTTTCCTTCACCACCTACGGCCGCGCCCTCAAGGTCCGATCGATCATCATCATCTAGTCCCTCAAAAGTCGTCTCGTGCACGCGTCTATCTATCTTTCCTTCTTTGTCGGCTAATTGATTGGCTCTCGGTGCGCCTCTGTTTCATTTTTCGCTCGCTCAGGCACGGAAGAAGGTGGCTGAGGCGCTGAGGGAGGTGATAAGGAAGCGGAAGGAAGCGAAGAAGAAGAGGGCAACAAGGGACGAGAAAGGGCCGGAGAACCAGGAGGCAGCGGCAGCGGCAGCGGCAGCGTCAGCAGAAAAGCAGGGCCTGCCGACGGCGGCGTCAGGGAGGAGGCATATGTATAAGAAGGATATGGTGGAGGAGCTGCTGGAGGCGGAAGGTGGGAGCCTGTCAGAGGAGGAGATGGTAGACTTCCTGTTGGCCCTGCTGGTGGCCGGCTATGAGACCACCTCCACCATCATGACCTTGGCCGTCAAGTTCTTAACCGACACCCCTTCCGCCCTCGCTCTCCTCAGGGTATCGTCTACCTATCCCTTCTCATCGCTAAATTCAATTCAATCTCGGATCTTCCCTGCCAAAATCTCTTTGTCCTGCCTTTTTTATCTATTTTCTGATGCTTTAATTGCTCTCTTAGTAATTTTCCCCAGCTCATTACCATGTTACATACGTGTACTTCCATTTATCTTTGTACTTCTTTTAGCCCCAAATCTTTGCTAAGGGCCAGCATAACCCGGGAAACCTGTGGTCCAAAACATTCACACTTTTAAAGATAGGCACATATTACACAACACCAATTGGCAATGCATGTAGTTTACTAGTACAGTCTTTTCTGCTGAAACTACTATATTATTATTTTTCAAGTCAAAACAGAGAGTCGAAACTCAAAAGGAAAAATATATATATTAATAATGACATTATTACTACATTATACTACGACTTTTTCTTCTTTTTTTTTCTCGTTTTCTGGTTGTACAATCTTTAGAGCGGAAGCTGATATTATTTAAACACACAATTAAGCTTACTACAACAAAAGTATGCACGGGGATATAGTGAACCCCTACTAAGATATGCTGTGACACTTCAATAGTTTCACATCGGATGTGAATGGGATTGCGATTGGTTTTATAAGAAACATGGACACTAGTATTAATAACTGTGCTTAAGTATTTTAGGCTGTGGTTTGGGCCCAACGAGTTATTATTGCTAGTGGGCCGGGTCGTTACATATGCACTGTCCGATCCCTTGTCATAGGAGTCTTTATTGGCATGTTGTGCCGTACTTTTTTGTAAACTGCTACTAGGACAAACAGTTAGGCTTCGGTTCTTTTTCTGTTTGAGATAGTTAGAGATCTGAAATTCCATCGTTCTGTTTGGGACAGTGAAGAGGCGCGAAATTCATTTTTTGACTACCGTGTAGTATTGTAACTCAGAATTTCGATATTCTCATTTTGAAAGATTATTGAAATCTGTAAATTCAAGTTTTCGATATTCTCTTGCAGCATGTCTCTATTGCTAGTGATCTCAAGTTTAGATTCGTTTTTTAAAAAATACTTGTGATCATCTGTCCCATTTCTTTATGATGCTTATCTTTTGCATTATTCAACAAAGCAATCATAAACAGCGGAATGTTTTTCTTAATAAAGAAAGGCTAGATTTAGCAGTCAGATCCTTCGAATTCTATACACAATATCTTACCTTTGAATTGTATACACAAAATCTAATCTTGGATATGAAAATGACTCAAGAATCCGCAGTGTCCTTCACGGCAAGTGTGACCACAATGAGCTGGTCGCTGTCTTACAGCTAATAAATTAGGCTATAAAAGACATTTACATGCAATTGATTGTCTTGCCTTCATACTTTTCTCTTTTCAATATGTATACAGAACATATCTCTATTTATTTTACACATTGGACAGGAAGAACATGACAAAATCAGAGCCATGAAAAAGGACGAGATGGAGCCCCTGGACTGGAGCGATTACAAGTCAATGCCCTTCACACAATGTGTAATGACAGAATCCATTCCTTTTTGTGAAGTAGCATCTTGAAGATAATTGTCTTGCATAAGCAATTGTTCCATCTGTATCATCTTTGATGACTTGTCGATTCGCTATGTCTTACCAGTTGTTCTAAATGCATAAATTGGTACAGCTGGGGCTAGGTGTAAGAATCATCAGCACTTTCTTGTGTTATGCATGAACTAACGGCATTGCAATTTGACGTTTTGGTCAGGTGATAAATGAGACGCTTCGTGTAGCAAACATTATAAGTGGTGTCTTTAGGCGAGCAGTCAGTGATGTTCATTTCAAAGGTATAGCATATCTTTAAGTTCTAAATTTTTCTCATTACCAAATTAAGCATTACAAGTCGCCCTTGACCTCCTCTGATTGTTTGGCAGGGTACACGATTCCAAAGGGTTGCAAAGTTTTCACATCGTTCCGAGCAGTTCACCTTGATCCGGAGCACTATGAGAATGCTCGAACATTTAATCCTTGGAGATGGCAGGTACTCTGTTGAATTAATTATGAGGCATAATTTCTGTTTTCTTTCCTCTTCCCTACCTCTTTTCGCTACTGTATATAGGTATGTGAAATATTTTCTCTGCTGTATATAGATATGTGAAATTTTTATCCCCATGATTTGCTGTACAAATTACTTGTAAATTGGGTTGTGTAATTTAACTGCTGGATCTGGAAATATGTAATGATGGTCTAATTAAGCTGCAAAGATGGATTGTGGTGCAGAGCAACGAAGCCCTCCAACAGGCGGGCGGTGCTGGTGTATTTACTCCCTTTGGTGGGGGACCTCGGTTGTGCCCGGGTTATGAGCTTGCCCGTGTTGTCATCTCAGTATTCCTTCACCATCTTGTCACCCGATTTAGGTATGCATGCAGGATCCAAATCTGTGTATTATCCCACGCCTACTTCACCATTATGCTTGTTGCTGTCTTTTTTTTTGCAATTTTGATCAGGAATGAGAGTGATTTTTCTCTAGATGTCGATCAGCTTCGTATTCAAAGTTAATTTAGATTTCATTCTTCTCTCATGTTATCTCCCTAACAAATGGAACCTGCAGCTGGGATGCTGTGGAGGAAGACAGGCTAGTCTTCTTTCCAACCACCCGGACTCTAAAGGGCTATCCCATCAACGTCAGACTGCGCTGCAAAACTCCTTGCTGACCTGCTGTAGAGCTAGCTAGCTGCTGCTGCTATTTCTTGCAATGCAAACTGGTGGTAAGAGAGAAAAAAGAAACTAGTTGATCTTTTTGACTGTAGCTGTAGGCTAGCTCATCAATTTCAATGTTAGTCTGTTACATGTTATATAGTATACAACCACCTCATATGGGTGAGAACAGTGGGTCGTCCTGTTGTATTTGGATTTATGGGTCTAATGCTTTATTTCTGTTAGCTATACAAATACTAACAGCAAATTATCCTGGTGAACCCCTCTTCTTGATGTCGGCTTAAGGGTGCTATTGTCTGTTTTCTCATGGCCCATGCTCTGGGACATTACGTATGCCCTTGAAGAGGATGAAGATATCAGTAGAATTATCATGTGATTGCAATGTAACCTTAATACTTTACCGAAAACAGGTCATACAAATTCAACAAATTTCAAATTGAACAAATTTTTGCTGATCCTCCGCATATTTTATTTGTGTGTTTATATCGAACTGCCCAGATGCCGTGTGTCTAGGGGCGGATTGCCTAACAGCAATCCAGGCGCTAGGAGTGACAATTCAAACTTGAAGACGTTGCATCCGTCCGACCTTAGTTGATATTGATTCATTAAACTTGATCAGACGGGATATGTAAATCAGACTAAGGTCGAGGCTAGTTAAGAGTTTAGGTCAGACTGTGTCTTGGCTGAAGAGCTCTTCTCCCAACTTCAACTTTTAACAAATTGACCTGAAACTCAGCTACATATTTTACTTGTTCTATTTCCACATTAATCTTAAACTTAATAAAAAACTATGATCCAACGAATCACAGTTTTTATTTAGAGTGAGATCGGTCTATTCTAGTAGGATTAAAGCGGAATTCAGAAGAAAAGGAAGGGATGTTGGCCAATGTGAGGAGGCAACACACCACGTTCATGCCCACGCGATGGGTGAGGGGTCACCGTCTCTTCTTTCATTTACTTAGCAACCTGATGGCATGTAGGTCCTACTCCCACTTTCCACTTTAAACCAAGTTGACATCCAACACCCTGCTCCCTTCCTCCGTCAGAGAATTCACTCTCAGGGAATCTCCAAGTATCCTTTGGTCGTGAATTATGGTCTTCTCCTTTTTTTTGTTTTGGTTTTTTTTGTTTCTATCTTTTACTGTTGGAAGTTTTTCAATCAAATGAGCAGTAGCTTGTAAAGTGAGACCACCTTCAGTACAACAGGTCCACCCAAATGTTAATTAAACCTGCTGCAATAGACCATTTCGCTTATGTGGTGATCTGCAGGCATCTTCCTCAAAGCAATAGTTCAAATTATTATGCGAACTCATGATACTGTTTGTTTTAGTAGATCTGACAAATGGATGGATCAGACGACCGACCGACGAGCAGGCAACGATGGTCTCAAGTCGAATGGGGGTGGACATTATTTATCCGATTTTTTTATTGAGACCGTGCTTGTCATGGAGGCGGCACTGGTGGGAGGAGGGAGGGGAAGGGAGAGGAAAGGCACTTCAGCTAAGTCTCCATCAGTTGAGTCCGTCCACCATAAAGAGGGAGGCAAAGCCCCTCTGCCGAGTCCCCATCAGTTGAGTCCATCCCACCATAAAGAGGAAGGAAAAGCAAAAGGCGAGCACGCAGGGAAGCTTGAGTAGTGTTATCATCAAAACCTTCAGCTCTAGCAGCATCTAATAGTCTCCTTCAGAAAAGCACAGCACGTAATAGTTACCACACAGCTACACATAAACAGCAACCTAACTACTGGGTTTAGGAATATACTCGTTACTAACTGGGACCTGTGGCAAACACAAATGTTAGTTGTAAGTCGTGTGTGATAGTCATACGACGCGTGTTTGGCATGTGCTATTAATGCAATTGTTCACCCACGTAAATCGCTCGGCCATCCTCACCTTAAAGCTGCCACAGCTTCCACATGAGGAAGCTTTTGCTTGTACTTCCTCCTGAATTATTCGCTGCATCATCAAAGGCGGGAATTATTGAGTTTTCCATGTAACAAATGAGGCATCAAGAATCAACTAGAATTCCCTGTAATAACGGCAAGCACGGTTGACCAACAGGAAAACACCGGAGTTCTCTTTGGTTTGTTGGGATCGGTTACAGCCTTTTCTTCCAATTTGGCTCATTTTTTTCACCTCTTATCCATTGCAGAAGCTGGCTGCCAATAAACCAAAAGAACAGAAGAGGCATCCTCACAAGATGGTCAAATCTGCTACCTCCAATGTTTTAAAATTTTGAGCGCTGCATTTGTGTGACAAGAGTCCTAAAATGACTGATTCAAGTACAAGCTTACTTAGATTGGGCCCGTGGCTTGATTTCCAAAAAAAAAAAAAAAGAGAAAAAGAAAAAGAAAAAATAAAAAGAAAAAACTGAAAGACAACTGACAATTACAAGACAATAAAACCAACAACATAAATAACATTATGCCTGGTTTCTCATTAGTCAACAACTGTAGCTTGAAAACTGCACAATATGCAAAAATCCAAAGCTATAAATAACTCCCATCAACTTACATACACCCACCCAAGACCCTTAAACATAAACAAATCACATTCTTTTTATCAATGTTTTATTGGGAATAAACACCGTATATATCCCAGAAAACCAGGTTCATTAATTGCACCATCAGTTCCCAACTTCTACACAAGTTTCTACTTTGGTCCCTACCCTTTTAAAGGTTTGCAATTGGATCCCTAATATCTATTATTAGCTGCTTCAATCAACTACTGCCAAAAAACCAGTTATTTGAACGAAAAGTGCCACAAATGTTTGCCCCACCGACACCAAATCATGCCTTGCGGCAATTTTTGTTCAAGTTAATAAGCTTTGTTGACGGAAAGGAAAGGACTTGATTAAAACAACTAACAGGTTATGGCCCCAATTGCAAAAATTGAAAGTCTGGGGTCAAAGTGAAAACTAGGGTAAAAGTAAGAGAGAGACCAATGGTGCAATTAACCCGACCCAGTAAAGAGAGCCCAAATTATCTGTGAAGGTTTGATTCAAGAGGAGTCCATATACTGTTATAAAAAAGATTATCAAGGGGAATAAATGATACGACTGGCAAGCTTCTTCCCGACAACTTTCACGTATCTGTGCAACTTCCTTTCCAGTTCACCGATACGTCTCCTGTTAATTGGGCCAAATACTTGCTGAAGTTCCTATTAAAAAGAAAAAAAAAAGAAACAACTGGGTTTTGTATGGTTATAATGGAAGTAAAATAAATAATAGAGATGACAGACAATACTGAAGCACTAAAAGGTCTGACGAATATTAACAATACATAAAGTTTCTAATCATATGCAATTAACCAGCTGAGACTGCAGTTTAACCTGCTTCCTTCCGGAGTTGGTGAAAAAATAAAGGGAAATCGCACTGCAAACTCACTCTTGTAAAGATCCTACTAAAGCAAAAGAGCAGTGGAGACTACTAGACGAAGAAAGTATTTAAGAAGAGAAAATGAAGCATTAACTGATTTCAGTTGATTGTTAATTATCAAGAGTTCTACCATGCATTCCTATGTTACGCGTGCTAATCTACAGCTTAAAACCTCATCACAATTAGATCTAAAGTATAATCGAAAAAAAAAAATCTGTAAGTTAAAAATTCCATCTCTTGGAAGTCAAAAGAATGCAGTTCGTACCTTGAATCTCACACGGGAACCATTCACATCCAACACAACATTGTTAATAATATCAGCATATCTCGAATCACCCATCAGCAACACATTCTTAGCTTCTCGACAATGCCCATCATCCACCCCTGCGCCTGGATATTCGTATTGAACACCAGTCTCTTCATTTACATCATCAGAAGATCCATCAAGGCAATCACCGGTTGAGTTATCAACAGGATTAGCAGAAACCTGAGGTAATGACACTTGATCTTGTTTAGTGGCAATATCTGAGAGGACAGCATATGGGCTTTTATCAAGATAAAGCCTTGCAATATCATATGGCACCCACCTGCAGTAGCACATTCCAATCTTCAGAGAACAAAAAAAATCTCCCACAAAAATAAAAAACACCACAAAAAATGTTAAAAGTTTAGAAAAGGAGAGAGAGAGATTGTTTAGCGCATTTTCAGGTGCCACTCTGCAGGTTGAAAAGTTTTGTTTTACTACCCTATGGTTTTGACCTTTGTTTTACCATAAAGACCTGCCTTCAAAAAAGGTGTCCAAATGCAATATTTTACAAATCATAGGGTGGTTAAGTGCAAATAATAGACTAGTAAAATACTACATTTTACCTCTCGGTGGTTTGTAAAATATAACACTTTACCATCTTGTGGTTCGTAAATCATAGCATTCTACTATCCTATTAAAAAGCAGGTACTTCCAGGGTAATAAAGCGAAGCTTTTCATTTTATAAGTTAATAAAGTCAAACATCTCAAACTAAAGGGAGGCAAACTGAAAATGCACTAAACCACAGTTTTCCCTTTATTATATGCTACATGTATGCACATTTCATTGTTGAACAACTTTGATCTTTTCTTTCATGTCAAAACTTCTAATGAAATCCAATGCACATTGTTGATCTATATATAGAAGCATTTGATGGATGCTTAATGCTTTATATCTTCAGTAAGGGGGTGCTTGGTTCAGCGTAAAATAAGGCCGAAAATTATTTTCGGTATGAAAAAATGCTTTTCCGTTTGTTTGGTTCAACATAAAATAATTTTTCCGTAAAAATATTTATACAGATTTGGGAAAAAAATTAAAGTTTTGGTTTTCCGCTGTTTTTCGGCAGAAAAATGAAAACTCTGGCTCTCTCTTTATATTAATAGACTATTATATAATAATTTATTTATAAATATATGTTTATATATTATATATTATATTGAGCCAGGCTCCTATACTATCTATAATACCGGAGCTCCGGTACTATAGTCTCGTTTTCAATCTTAGGGTGTACAAATCAACTATCCACACAGTTAAATATGATCTTGGGTTTATGAAGTTTTTAGGAATAAAAATTTATTTTTTTTCGACATCATTTACTTAGTAAGTAAATCATGTCAAAATGAACGGTGGAAATTGAACAATCTTTAAAATTTGAGAATAGGACTTTTGAATTCAAGATCAAGAATGTGAATCCTAATTTAAATAGTTTAAAGTATTTTCTATCAAAGTTTGAATAAATTTCGATTCTTCTACACCGTTAAACTACAAACTCGTCATAGTAGCCGTTGAAAATTAACAATTCTGAAATGGTTTGATCATAAGGTAAACTATGTCGAAAAAATATATAAAAAAAAAATAAAAACTTTAGATATCTTAGATCAGTTTTAACGGTGTAGATCGTTGATTTGAACACCCCAAGATCGAAAACAAGACTATAGTACCAGAGCTCTAGTACTATAGATAGTATAGGAGCTTAGCTCATAGTATATTTTATATACTAATTATATATTACATTATAGTATATTATTTATTATATTATATATATTAGATAATATAATTTTGAATATATTTAATTTATAAATATAGATGATGATTATGATGATGATGATGATGATAATAATAATAATAATAATAATATATGTGGACATAAAATATATATATATATATATATATATATATATATATATATAGAGAGAGAGAGAGAGAGAGAGAGAGAGAGAGTCCGGCTAGAATACTATCGATAGCACCAAGCAATTGGTGCTATCAAGTTTCTAGCCCTTGAATGAAAGGATGTGCGGTTGAGATTATAGTGGTCCCCTAGAATTTTTACTATTCAACCAACCACCCATTAAACCCTAGGGGACCACTATCATCCTAACCACACATCCCTTAATCCAAGGGCTAAAAAATTGATAGCACCAATGACTTGGTACTATCGATAGTATTCCAGCCTTGTTCTATATATATATATATATATATATATATATATATATATATATATATATATATATATATTATTTATATAAATAATATATAATATATAATAAAGATATATATATATATATATATATATATATATATATATATATATATATATATATATATATATATATATATATATATATATATATATATATATATATATATATATAATTATTTTTCATTCAAACTTTTTCTTTCAACCAAACAAGCATGGCTGGAAAACTAATTTTCTTTTCCTACAAACCAAACGTTAAAGAGTGTAAAAAAAAAATTTCTGTCAAAAACTCTTTTCCACTGAAAATTATTTCTCATAGTTTTACGTCGAACCAAACAGAAGCTTAATGGAAAAATATCTCACTTTTCTAGCATACTACAGATAAGGTTACTTGATTCAACTATATTAGGAACTTCTAAGAACTATTTCCACTCTTCAGCTCACTTAATTTGACTTTCACTCAGCAACAGACTGTTATTAATATTAGATATGTATTTCCGTAAGGGTAAATTGCACTACCAGTCCTAAACTTTTCAGCCAAGTTTTTGGTCCTCAAATTTTTGAAGTCGACATTCAAGACCCCAAACTTCAAATAAGGTTTCATTTTGGTCCCTAAACTTTCAACAGTGTTTCCTTTTAATCCTTACCTTAAAGTAAAAAATTGTTGCCTCCACCTAGTTCATATATCTAACCATACACCATGAATTCGTCTGTGCTTCATCCATCTCTCCGCAATTTCTATGCAGAGAAAAGATTGCAACTCAATGGAAGATATTGTTGAAATATGAGATGAGAAAAAGAGTTGATAAATGCATGGTATATAGGTGGAGGCAATAATTTTTCCTCTAATAGTAAACATACACAAGGACTAAAGTAAAACTCTTTTGAGAGTTTAGGGACCACTAATGTCAAACTTCAAAGTTCGAGGGTCAAAATGAAACTTGCCGAAAGTTCCACGAATAATGGTACAATTTACCCATTTTCCTAAATCTGTAGACTATATATACCAAAGACAGTACAAAATCTGATGTGAAGGCAATGAATGATGGCAAGAAGGCGTACGTGTAACGGAGTGGACAGAGAAGCTCAGACGGTCGATATGCAGCTTTATATCTCATTTTACTGCAGGTGTGAATGTAATAACCAAGATAGTAGTACTGAAGATTAGGGCAATGCACCTGCATTTCCTTAATCCAATTTATTTCTTGCAGAGCTGAATACTTTCCAAGGGATAAGAAGGCAAAATCAGGGTCCCAAAACAAGTACTTGCTCGACAGGCATCTTGGAAGGATATCCACCACACCAACTGCAATGAGCTTCCCATCAATTAGATATTGCTGATGGAAAGAGCCGAGTCCGCAAGGTGGAACGGTGCGATCAAGGCTACTTGGTGGAACAGATATAATTGGAGTATCAACAAGGAATCTTATATAAGAATTTTCTGTGACTTTCTCATCATTATGCACTCTTTTTTGGTATTTCTTGTAAAGGGCAAACTCTTCTGGATCAAGAGTTGATGTCCTCATCAGTATCTCTAGCTTTCTTCTTTTATGAGTAAGGCTATCAGTGTTAGTACTTGAGAAGCTTCGTTTTGAACAGCCTCCTTTTAAAGTTTGCATATGTATGTCTTCAGGAACTAGTTTTGAGGTTGTGTTAACAGTAGAATAGAAGTTAAGATGGCCATTGCAAGCTTTTGTTAAGAATCCAGGAACTCCTCCTACCTGCTCTATTGACTCTGCCAGCTTTTCTGCAAAAACTTTGGGAGACGTATCTGATGATTCTCCACTTTGATTCTCCTGTGAGGATGAACCTAATTTGACAGGCTTCTTTTCCATTGGCCATGAATTTCTAATAGCAGCTGATATCTGAAAAGAGATGCTGCTAGTGTACAACAGATCATCCATCTCCATTATCTTCTTTTTCATTTGAGGGCTCACCTTTTTAACAACGGCTTTGGGTAGTTGAGGGACAGAAGGAAACTCACCACCCCCGAAACATGCATTTATAGCAGAGTCAATCTTGTCTGCTAAATAACAAAGAAACTCACCATCCTTGTACAAATTTTCACATGTGCCAGGTGGAGATTGTTTTCCTGATAATGTCGAGAGCTTTGAGGAAGATGCACTAGTAGCCTGGTTCGTTGAGCTGTTTGGGTGGTTCGTCTCATCCTTGGAATCTTCATCCTTCACATCATCAAGAAACCTGTACCAGTTTTTTTTGTCAGTATTTAAGCAAACTAATGCAATCTGGATGAGATCACAAACAATAACTGTGTATCGAGAAGAAGTTCTTGTCATAGAAATGATAGGAGAGAGAATCCGACAGATTCTCATCTTCCTTATGACCAAAAAAGAAATTCACAGAGAAGATACCTTTGCATTCTTTTCTGTACACGAGCTTGCTCTTTGGAAGGAACAAAATCACTGGCCTTCAAACGAATGGTATACGATGGGCAACATGTTCTTTCCATCTCGGGTTTGTAAAGATAACAACCAGACCTCCTCCAACCACAGTTGAGTAGCTCTATTTTTAAGCAAACAATATGCAAGGACTGAGTCTCCGAGAGACAAAGACAAATGAACATGCTGACCATGAAGCGAGAGAGAGAGAGAGAGAGAGAGAGAGAGAGAGAGAGAGAGAGAGAGAGAGAGAGAGAGAGAGAGAGAGAGAATTTAAGGCTCACTCCTTTCAGTTAATATCTGACAAGCGACAATGGAATTTGAGAACAGTTGTTTGCTCAAATTGTTTATTTGCCTACAGACTAAAAATTTGCAAGTTAAGAACATTACTGTAGTTATAGGTCATGTCATATACATGTATAAATGCCCATCAAAAAAAGTAGTTTCCAGTGGAAGCTGTGTAAGACTTTGAGAACTAATAGTTACTTCAAGAAGGTGGGTGAACAAATCCCGGTAAAATTCCACCAAGTTTTTTCAATAATTAAATTTTTAAACCACTCACAGACTTTCACGGTGTACATTGTAAACATAATAAAAATTATGAGCCAATCTATCAAGGGAAGTGTTTGCATAGATAAAATGTCATTTCTCAAATCACTGAAGGTCTCAAATCACTGAAGGTTTCAAACTGCTCACCTGTTAAACAAGCTAAAAATAAATAAATACTCAGTATTGTTTTGTTTGCATATAGTGTCTAGAAAGATAACTTCAAATTTTGTAAAGAAACCATGACATAAATCTTATTCATCTCATATATTTTAGCAAGAATTTGAAGAGCTGATTCATTTCTGCAGAACATTAACCATCAAAATTTTTGGTACGGTGACTTGCAATGCAGTTTTTCTCTATCAAGGGCGATGCAACAAAACCATCATTACTCAAATATAATAAGTCTATAAAGCTGCACCTTGGTAGTCGTCAGCTGTCAAGCGGTTAGCCCACAAGCCTGCACAAGTATCACAAGCATAAGAACTTCAATAGAACACAAAGCAGATATTTATGTAAAATAACTTAACTGACGAGAAACCAAGCTTCTATTCTAACTATGAACAATCCAAAACAAGCAAAATGCTTAACGATTGAAAGTTATTAGCTTAATTTTCTTCAATCAGAATTGATTCAAATGCAAGAATTTAGAGCAGTCGCCACCCTATAAAGAAAAACTAATGCATGCGCCCAACATTTATATCCACGAAATTTCACATTAGAATGCAATAAAATTTAAGAACTATATTCCATATAAGCATGAGCATACAAGTCCTTGTAAAGTATATAAGTATCTAAAAAATGTTACAGAACCAGTAAAGTTATTGTCGAATATGTTATGATATCCTTCGATATCTTGCAATTTTAGAAAGCTCAGTTGCGCGTCGACACGAAAAGAACTTATTCTGGGACGGAAAAATAAGAAAAAGCAGTTGTGTGTCATCACAAAAAAGAAGTTGTTCGCAGTAGATTACCGTATCCGATCAATTGGAGGAGAAGGAGAAAAAAACAATCTAAACTGAGATGGAATTAACAAGCGCTTAGACCATGAATCAAAAGCGATCAAAATCAGAATCCAGACTATGAGATGAGGGAGAGGGAGAGGGAGAGGGAGAGGGAGGGAGGGAGCAGAGAAGAAGAGATGGAAGCACCGTGGGTGATGCTGCTGGAATTAGTGTTGGATTTGCAGTAGCCGCAAGAAGACCGCACCCTGCCTTGGTCGATCACCCACGTCTCCCCCCTCCCCTTTCCTCTGCTGCTGCTCGCTCCATCCCCCATCGCCGCCGCCGCCGCCGCCTGTTCCGTGGATCTGCGATGCGGAGGCAGGAGCCCCCTTTCAACACCCGACGATACCTCGAAGTGTGCCTACAGCCTAGTCTCGATCGAAAATTGTAAACCTCTCGATTATCACTTCTTTCTCTCAATTGAATATATTAAACCTCTCCTTGATCGGTTCTCTCCGCTCACCATTTTTTTCTGCATATCAGGTGCTGATTTACCCCCAATGCTTGTTTTATATTTATTCTATTTTTTAGTTATATTTAAATATATTATATTTTTTTAGTAATGTCAGTTTTATAGGAGTCACTATATACTAATAAGCGTAGAACTAAAAACTTGATGGTCAGCGGTGGAGATTATTTTGAAACTTAATTACTTATTTAATTCTTTTATAAAAATTACAGAAAAAGGGTAAATAACTATCTTCCTCTATAAAAATAAATAAATATATACATCCATCTAATGAGCGAAAATTTTTTACTAATTATATTAAAAAATGAATAAATTTTATACCTAATTTATTAGATAGGCGAGATATAAAATATATATTTTTTAAAAAATATATATATAAAATGTTTTTCATATATATATATATATATATATATATATATATATATATATATATATATATATATATAAATGGCAATGTGACATGCATTTCCCTAAATATAATTATATTCATTCTTATTTATACTTCAAAATATTTTATTTAAATAATTAAATTAAAATCGTGACGAGACGCCATTCAATGCAGAACAATTCCAGCCCAAAAGCCATCTTCGACGGGCTTCAAACAGTAGTTAAGATTGAAAAGACCGAAGGCGTGAAGGAGAAGAAAACTAGTGGATCTACAGAACTGGAGGGAATAAAAAAGGGAAGCAAGATCTCATGGAACACTTGATCCGGGCCTCAAGAGCAGCCGACAAGCTAGCTAATGGAGATTGCAAAACAGCATAAATTTGTGTGCATTGGGTATTAATCCAAATTCGTGGAACTTTAGAGGTGAACCAAAACTTGCATTTCATTCTCTCAATTTTACAAACTGAATTCCAGCATCCACCTGTCTGTATTCATGTATATATATATATATATATATATATATATATGAGCAATACTACATGTACACCCCGAAGGGGTGTACATCATACATCTCCACCATTTTAATGGTGGCGATATCTTTTACGGGTCACATCAAGTGACCCATCATCACACCTCCACCCTTAGATGGGTGGAGGTGTGAGATGTACACCCCTTACGGATGTAAACATAGTATTTTCCTATATATATATATATATATATATATATATATATATATATATATATATATATATATAATTAAAAACACAAACTACGGTCAGACATACAGGCATCTATTTTCAAAAGCAACATGTGCATAACAATCAGCAAAGCTGAAACCTAAAAGCAAAAATTATAACCAGTGGAAACATCCAACTGATCATGCACGCTATTAGCAGAATACCACAAATATCACACAGCCTCCTCCTTTTAACACTGAAATCAGGCTTAACTACGCAGCTGTTATGCCAGGCCCACCCGCCAGCAAGAACCCAATCAACAGCAGATAATAACAGCATATATGTCCTCGTAAGAATTAAGAAGTGTAATAGTCACATACACATTACCAGCCATTTTAAGCTAAAATGCACCCCAACAACTTAAAATAGCACAATAGCAACAGTCAGCAACATCCCATCATGTTCAGGATTGCCTACCAGTATCGCAATCAACATAGGCTAAGCCAATATATGTATGTCAAGCTACTCATGAGTTACAAGTTGAGATAATGAGACACCAAATAGATGTAATATAAATTGGTATGTATGTACAGATCCAAACGTCCTTTTTCATATGTATTAAAGTCTTAACTGCTTTGGTGGCTGGAAGACACCCTGGCATTGTTTCTGCTAGTAAGCGCGGGCCGCATAGTGACCAACGCAGATTCGTTGGCTCCAGCCCTCAGTGCAGTCCTGCCAGCTTCCAAGAACCTCGCGACAGAATCCTCAGCATATCGATTGGCTTCAACGACAGTCATGCCTTTGCCAATGTCTGGATAGGTGTTGAGCACATGATCACCATTAAGCTGCGAAGCGAGTTGAATCAGCTCCACCTGAAATTCTGAGAGAGTCGAGTCTTCCTTTGGTCCATATGGCCTGAGCGATTTCACAACTTCTGGGAGTTTTTCTGCATGAATGTTTCACTCATTAGTTTCATAACATTGGATGAACTATAAACAAGTGTAACAGTTGGTGATACCACACCAAATAGCAGCCAGCGCAAATGAAGCATCGGATGTCTAATAACTGTTTGGTTTGGTTCAGCATAGAGGTTAAGCACTCAGCGGTAACAGTTGGTGATACCACACCAAATAGCAGCCAGCGCAAATGAAGCATCGGATGTCTAATAACTGTTTGGTTTGGTTCAGCATAGAGGTTAAGCACTCAGCGGCAACACTTGTTGGTCAAACAATTTTTTTTTTTAAAGCGCTTAACGAAAGGGATTAGAGGCTTTGTGCTGCTAACCCACTCACACCGAAATCTTACTCCATTAACATCCAAAATTTATGTGCAGAGAGGCTTTTTTATGCTAACGGACATGTAAATTTGAAAGCTAACAAGTTCAAACAAGTCTCTGAAAAAATCATAAGCATGCACACCAGAAGCTCAGAACTGAAGTGGAAAACCGAAAAAAAAACAAAGCAAAACAAAAACCTTTTATCTCTGGTCCCATTATTACCTTGAATTAGGATTCCTATGGTTGCAACCAAAGACTGAACTGCTTACGCTAAGTTACAAAAATAGATACAGCAATCCTATTAAATTAAACAACAAGCTAGTCTGCCCAGCATTGGCCTCAACTCTTTGATAAAAGATGTAATTATACTGCTAAAGCTACTCAGCATAGTAATTCCAATCCTAGAGTATTAAAAAATATTATAACACTTTAATGTAACTCCGTGTGATGGCATCTAAGGACGCATAACATCACAGTTCAGTGCAACAGGTAAAACACTGACTCTGAAGAGAACATGTGTTCATGTCTTAATGATATTAAAGTATCTGATCGATGATGTTGCATCTGTAGAGAATAGAGAAACTTAAATATATCACACATACTCGTACATTAGCAGTGGGGAAAGGTAACTTAACATATATATCACACATACCAGGACAGTCAGTTCGAGGCTCCTTTCGTACTGAAAAGTGCTTCTCAAAAGTCCCAGCCCATGCATCCCTCTTTGTCAGAAAGTTGGAGTTCAAATTGAACAGTTTCTTTACTGTTGCTGGGATAGATGAATGTTCGTAATGTGAATAAGGAGTTGGTCCACTAGGCTCATGGATCACTGTAAAGATGAGAAGTCAGGTAATCAGTATGAAACTTCTAAAATTTAAAGAATAATGAACTATCATTAGTTAAAACTACTAACAGTAAGAACCTGTATGAAAATTCTTATTTCCTATCAACAAGATTGCTTTGCAAAGAACTAGCAATCTTAAGAAATTTAAAGCTAAATATTGGTGCTTCATTTTCCAAGTCTATTGCTTGGTTTCCTTCTTGTTCCAATCTGATAGAAACAGGATGTAGAAGACAATATAAATAATCCTGTGGAGCCACCAAACTATAATACAACATGTAAGCTTTTGCGAAAATTTGCAAGTCATCAGTCCAGATTAAAGTGTTGTCTACTGTTGAGAGTATCATCTACGTTGAGAGTATTACCATCTAAAATTCAAAGGGATCTCAGCAGAGTCACCATTCATAGTTTAGAGTACCTGCAAATTTCTACTTCAAAATATAAAATATACTCTCAATTCTCTAGACATGAAATATCTGTTTCCCAAACCAAGGCACTGTAAACCCACCTTAAACTGGAAGAGATAGCGAGGTTAAAAGACTGTATCTACGATTCCACTGTAAAGTAGCAGATTGAATTGCAGAATATGAAGAAGAGGTTAATGCAATTAAGAGGGAAATTGGTCTGATGAGAATATCTAACAGAGAAGACCAACTTATGGTGCCAATGTGGTTCTTAGGATATAGAGATTATTACCACAAATATCTAGAGAAGATGATCTTATGTAGGCACTGAGTAACAGAATTTTATGGCACTAGCAGTGTTTGCACATACATTAGATTCGCATATAATCATATCAGGTATTGTAAGCAAATCTATATTCTAGATAAATTTATAACAAATAGTATCTCTACATGATCATACCAAATTTAATTGAAAATTCTGATAAGAAATTGTTGGGGAAATGATGCGAAGCCCAAGTCGCACAGAAATCTATTATTAGAAACCGATTTAGTCCAAAAGCTTAACCCTAAAGTTTTGGGCCCAACAGTACGCATCGTCCCTAAACAGATTTTATTTTTTCTTGCAGGACTTTTCTTCACAAGCGAACAACCAAAAAGAAATCAAGACCACTAAAACAGCCGGTAACATGTAACCTTCATTCTCACCAAAGGATTGCCCACAGAGTGAGAGGTACTGTACAATAGTTTTGCACCACATCCAAAAAAAAATGGGTGATTCTCATGACTAAGTTGGTAAATACACCGTTTGGCTACAATAGGAACGACAGAGATACAATGAAAGGAAAAAAAAAGAAGGTTTGATTGTGGGACAAATACCGATTGCCAGGCAAACGCATGTACAACAACCAAATTCATAATTGGATAAGTAAAAACAGAAAAAAGTAGTGCGCTCAGAAACAGGGAATCCCAGCAATTTCAGGAGCTATTTGCTAATTTTCTCATCCATCAGAGGAAAACAACTAGTGGCATATGAAGGAGAAGTCAATAGCCAAGGAGCATAAAGCACTACGCAATCCACTGCAATAACATTAGAACTTCAAACTCTCAAAGGCTGTTGCCTGTGTAGTTGTAGTTCAGAAAACAAAAAAATTGTTGACTATATATCTGTCATGGACAATTTTTTGTTACACAGCCTACAGGACACATTTCCCGATCACAACGGGGAGCAGGATGACGGGAAAAATCTATTCTACTCACAGATTTTACTTAATTCAAGGTGAGACATAGAGATACTTATAATAACAACGAGATCACCGTGACCTCGCAAACAATAGTTTCACAGATATAAATTAAAAAGAAAAGTAAAGAAAAGAGAAGCTGAAAGAAACCAGATCATTGCAAGTTATGAGACGAGAAGAAGTGGAAGAAAAAAAGAGAAAAAAAAGGAGAGGATACTGACCAATTCCCTTTTCAATCCATGGGGAGACGAGGATGGTAGGCACTCGGACTCCCAACCTGTCAAACTTGAAGTAGAAGGGGTCGGGGCCGATGATGCCGTCGGGGTTGGGCACACCGGCAACCGGCGTGGGCACATGGTCGAAGAAACCGCCGTGCTCGTCGTAGGTGATGATAAGGGCAGTCTGGTTCCACTGGGGGCTCGCTCTGAGGGTCTCGTAGATCTCCTTGATCAGCTTCTGGCCGCGGGCGACGTCGTGGGATGGGTGGTCGTCGTTGGCCGGGAAGAGCTCGAGGTCCATGTAGCGCTGCTCGATGACGACGTAGTTGGGGAGCTTGCCCCATTTGGCGTGGAGCTTGAAGGTGAGCTTGTAGTTGTGGAACCTGACGACGTTCTTGAGCTTGCGGAGGCTCTTGAAGAAGAGGGTGGCGGGGATGTTCTGGTAGTAGACGCCGAAGCTGAGGCCGTTCTCGTCGAGGGAGTCGAAGATGGTCTTCTGGGGGAAGCCGTGGATGAGGTCCTTGCGGACGTTGGAGGAGCAGCCGTGGGAGGTGGCGGAGTGGACGTAGAAGCGGTTGGGCTGGGTGGAGGAGGGCACGGAGGCGAACCACCGGTCGAAGACGGCGAACTGGTCGGCGAGGGCGGTGTAGATGGGGACGGAGTCCGGGGTGAAGCCGGACATGACGGTGCTGGTCATGCCCTCGCCCATGCTCTGGGCCTGCTGGGCGAAGCCGTTCATGGGGGCCGGGTCGGCGGAGGTGTCGGTGGAGCCGAAGATCTGCTCGCGGATGGCCTGGAAGGAGTGGCCCGGGTCCGAGTCCACGAACACGGCGTCGTCCGTCACGAAGATCTCGGGGGAGGAAGGATCGGAGGCGTTGAGGCGGTTGGACTCGCGCCCGCTGAGCCCGTCGATGTCCGGGCGCCCAGACTTGCTGAGCCAGCCGAGTACGTGGTCAAAGGAGCGGTTCTCCATCACCACCACCACCACCGTCTTGATGGGCCCCCGGATCTCGTGCTTCCTCTTCCGCCTCAACCCCCTGCGCTGCTGCTGCTGCTGATCCGGGAGGCACTGCGCCGACACCAAAAGGTAGAGCAAGAAGAAGACGACGACGAGGCCCGAACCCGGCCGGAAGAGCGCCATCTCCACCGGCGGAGACGACGAGGGCGGAAGAGGAACCCCACCCGGAGAGGAGGAGGGAATAGAGCAGTGCAGAGCAGAGCAGAACGGTTACAGATCTACTCCCATTTCGTCACCGCAGTGCGAATTTATTTATATCCGACGAATGGCGTGATATGTTTGTCGTCGGAGGAAGGAGCGGCGGAGGGGCAGGCGCGTTGACGGGAGGAAGAAAGGGACGGGGGAACGAAGCAGCGTCGACGAGTTAAGAGCTACAGAGCTGAATCAGCAGGATCGCCCGATCCCTCCGTGACTATCAAGGCACGCTCTCTTTACTTTATTCTTAAATAAACTAAAGCAGTACTGCTCGCTTTAGGTGCGCCTTACGAAATGATTCTGAAGAAATTGCCTGGTCTGCACAATTTTTAATTATATTTTTTAGGCTTGGTCTCAATTTAGCCCAGTCCAAAGCCCACGGCCGTAGAGCTGTAGTAATGCAGAGCGGGCCGGCCAATTTGGTGAGGAGGACTTGGGACGTTCGCCACTCACAACCGCACACTTGATTATCCGCGTCTTTATCCTTACATCTCGACCTCTTGACCCAAGCAAGCAGTTGCGTGAACAATTAGGACATTGCATACTATCTGCGTCGTGCAAACATGTACGCCTTGCATTTTATTAGGTTCGCCGTAAAAGATAAGGAAGAACTTACTGGCGTACGTATCCACTGACTCAAACATGATGGCACAGCATCAAGGCTCGAATATCCTGAAGCCATCGCCCACATCATATTGCGAATATTCTCAGCGCCCACCAATCACGCTTTGAATGGTATTTATGTCTTGACAGAATAATTTTTTGCATCTAGGCAGAAACATCAGTGTTTCGGAGAGAGAGCGGATCAAATACGCATACTTCTAATTAATTAACTATATTTTTTTCTACGTTTATTTCTCCAATTTATATGTGGATATGACTATTAAGCTTATAAAATATTTCTGACCGTATTATTTTAATAAGGATATAGATACTTGAATTAGCAAGTAAGAGTGCGTATATGATACTTTTTTTTTTTGGTATATCAGAATATAACTAAATAAAATGCATCATGCATGTTCATAAATTGGATAAATACGTATGAAATTTAACAAAAAGAAAAAGAAAGACAATACATGCATATATATATATATATATACACAAATGATCAGTGAATTGAGTTTCACATGTAATATTTTAACAAATCTATCCGTAGCCGTATAAGTCCATATGAAACAAATTAAGGTTGGATTTGGATGTGATCGTGGATGATATCCGACCCGTTTCAACTCGGTTTTATCCCCTCGTTTCCCTTTGATGAACGTCATCCCACCAGAAGAAGTCGTCAAGCAATGTTGTGCTGATTGCTGAGTCTTTCTTCCTTGATCTCGCTGAGGCCAAAACTTTTGTTGTATGGATCATAGAAGATGCTTTCTCTGTGTCTCTGCCTCGTTTGACTCTGGTGCGCCGCCTTGTCTCCTTCAACCAGCCAAGATCCTTTGAATGCAAACAGATTTAACTAGATTAATAAACTAACTTGTGATCATCCCAGTGGCAGATGAACCAAATTTTCTAATACATCAGCAAATTGTATGCATGTTGACTGTTACACTTATAATACTCGTCTATAAAAAAGAAGAGTGGATTGGGTTCTACATTTCTTTGTTTAAATTTATTGGATAATCTATTTAATTAAGCAGGTGGAGTCAGTTCATGTTATCAAGGCGTTATCACTATTATATCAGGTGTTAACAAAAACAACGGAAATCTACCATTTTGGATAGAATTGGGCGTATAACACTTCATCACATTTTACTAACGGCATCATGTTTTCAAGGTGGATATCTAAAGGTTTGATTTTTCCATTAACAATTCATATTTTTGGTTGCTTTGCAGATTTTTGCTTCCAGTTTCAGAGATTGCTGTTTGTTCACATCTAGATGTTCTTTCTTGCAGGACTTGTCGAATAAATTCATCATCCAACAATATATGGATGAAAATGGTACTATTTGGCTTAACATCAGCCTCACGTACGCATTTGAAGAAGAGCAGGTCTTCCTTGCCCAAGCAGTGCTATTCCTCAAATCATGGCACTCAGACAAAAACATCTCTCTGGTCTGTGGACTCGAAGCGCCTTCCCAAGTGCCCTCATATATATGGAAGAAAATTCCAGCAGGCAAGAACCAACACACCAGCTGAGAGCAAGCGGACTATACGCGTGGTTAGGACCGGAAGCGGATATGGATGTTCCAATGGTAGAGACCCGAGTGAGAAATATGATAGAACATCCGGGGACGTAGTTGAGGCCAAGCAAGAGAGAGAGAGAGAGAGAGAGAGAGAGAGAGAGAGAGAGAGAGAGAGAGAGAGAGAGAGAGAGAGAGAGAGAGAGAGAGAGAGAGAGAGAGAGAGAGAGAGAGTGTGTGTGTGTGTGTGTGTAGGAGATAGTAGAAGAGGAGGCTAACGGCAGAGTATTCAGTACTGGATTTGCTAGAGAGGCACGGCTCTAAGAAGTAAGAGCAAACGTCAAAATAGCATGCAGGTGTCTCAAATAGCATAATTCTGTAGAATAAGAGGGTAACGTAAGTATACTAAACTAAATAAATAATCTTACTTTGTGCTTTTAGCCTCCGTAATTTGTTAGATATTTCAATCCGTTTAGAGAAAGAGCAATTACTGTTTGTGTTTGTCGAGGTAGGAGTAGGACTGGATATCCTGTCTTGGAATTATGTGCACACTTGGTGTCTCTCAATCGGTAACCAGTAACCACCCGTTAACGGGTGGTCTCTGCTCGTCATCTACCAGTCCAGCAGCGCCGTTAATAACGAATCCTAATCCCCGCTAGCTGTGCATTGCTATAGATAAGTCTTTAACGCTGCCGTCTCCCCTTGGTACGTACCACCTGCCGCGCGTCGTCGAATATCTGGAGCCTGCGGCCGGCCATGGGTGCGACGTGGGAGGCCAGCGTTACCGAATCGATCAACACCATCTACCTCCTCTTCTCCGCCTACCTCGTCTTCGTAATGCAGCTCGGCTTCGCGATGCTGTGCGCGGGGTCCGTCCGCGCCAAGAACGCCACGAACATCATGCTGACCAACGTCGTCGACGCGGTGGTGGGCACCATCTCTTACTACCTCTTCGGCTTCGGCTTCGCCTTCGGCACGGGGGCTCACTCCAACCCCTTCATCGGCACCGCCTTCTTCGCCCTGCAGGGCGTGCCGAATGAGTCGTACGACTATTCGTATTTCCTCTACCAGTGGGCATTCGCCATAGCCGTGGGGGGCATAACCAGCGGCTCCATCGCCGAGCGGACGCAGTTCGGCGCCTACCTCATCTACTCGTTCCTGCTCACGGGCTTCGTCTACCCGGTGGCGGCGCACTGGGTCTGGTCGCCGGCTGGGTGGCTCAATCCGGACGCGGCGGGCGGCCCGCTGCTCTTTGGGTCGGGCGCGATAGACTTCGCCGGGAGCGGAGTGGTGCACCTGGTGGGCGGGGTGGCGGGCCTCTGGGGGTCCCTCGTGGAAGGTTCGCGGGTCGGCCGGTTCGACGCGTTCGGAAAGCCCGTGGCGATGCGGGGCCACAACGCCACGCTGGTGGTGCTGGGCACGTTCCTGCTGTGGTTCGGGTGGTTCGGGTTCAACCCCGGGTCCTTCAGCAGGATCCTGGTCCCCTACCCGGACGCGCCGCACCAGGGGAACTGGACCGGGGTGGGCCGCACGGCGGTGACCACGGCGCTGGCCGGCTCGACCGCTGGGCTCGTCACCCTCTTCGGGCGCCGGATGCTGGTGGGCCACTGGGACGCGCTGGACGTGTGCAACGGCCTGCTGGGCGGGTTCGTGGCCGTCACGTCCGGATGCGCCGTGGTCGAGCCGTGGGCCGCTATCGTATGCGGCTTCGTCTCGGCCTGGGTTCTGATCGGGCTCAACGCGCTGGCCTTGAAACTGGGGCTCGACGACCCGTTGGAGGCGGCCCAGTTGCACGGGGGATGCGGCGCGTGGGGCCTCATCTTCACCGGGCTGTTCGCCAAGCAGGAGTTGGTGGTGCAGGCCTACGAGTCGGGGGAGGTCGGGACGAGCCGACCCTTCGGGCTGCTGATGGGGGGCGGGTGGGGACTGCTGGGGGCCCAGGTGGTGGAGGTGGCGGCCGTGGCGGCGTGGGTGAGCCTCACCATGGCTCCCCTCTTCTACCTGCTGCAGAAGCTGCGGCTCCTGAGGATCTCCGCCGAAGAAGAACTCGCCGGCTTGGACATCTCCAGCCATGGTGGGTATGCCTACGCGGCGCATCCGGCCGATGATAACCACCATTATGGGTTATACTACTCCGAGTACGTGAGGATTCAAGACGGACCTCGCTCTTAATTCAGATCACTCTCCAATATATCATCTTCTGCTGCATGTCTCTATCAATGCCAGCAAACTCTGTCGTCGACTAATTTACTTATTGAGTGTGTTTTATATAACAAATTGATTCGTGTTCTAAAACTTTGTAAAGAAATTCTTCGTAGCAATCTATCGTGCTAAAATAGTCCGTCCTAAACATCCTAAACACACACTGTGACACCCTAATAGTTCCACATCGAATAAAAATGTAAATATATTTTGTTAAATATAAAACGTGTGTACTAGTACTAATAACTTGGTTTAAACATTTTGAGTTGTGCTGTGGGCTCAACGAGTTTTTATTGCTAGTGGACCGAATCGTTACATTTAGTATCAGAGACAATAATCAGTCGGAAGTGTGTGGCGAGTCTTGGCTGAGTCTGGGTCTAGATGACAGGGCTAGCGAGACAAGTCTCACATCGCCTGGTGATCTTCGACTAATGTGTGTGTGTTTGTACTGACGAGGACGTCGGGTCTAAACGGGGGGTCTGTGACACCCCAATAGTCCCACATCCGATCGGATGTGTTTGGACTGACGAGGACGTCAGGCTTAAACGGGGTATTTGGAGGATTGACGAGGACGTCAGACCTAAACGGAGGGAGTCTGTGACTGCACCTCAATAATCCTACATCAGGGTATTTGGAGGACTGACGAGGACGTCAGACCTAAACGGAGGGAGTCTGTAACTGCACCTCAATAATCCTACATCAACGGGGGGAGAGAGTTTGTGACACCCCAATAGTCCCACATCAACGGGGAGAGTTTGTGACACCCCAATAGTCCCATGGGAGTGTGGATGTCTTTTGGTATATATAAGACATGAGTTTGTGACACCCCAATAGTCCCACATCGGATGAGAATGTAAATGTGTTTTGATATATATAAGACATGGGCATTAGTAATAATAACTGGATTTAAGTATTTTGAGCTTATAAACAATGCTACTTATACATTTCATTTTCATCCATCAAAGTATGGAGTTTTTTTCAATATCACTTCGCTGTGGTGAGTAAAATTTACTCCATTCTTGAATGGGTGAGGTATAAGATATATATATATTTTTAGATGTATAAAAAATATTTTTCCTTAATTATAGTGTATCTCATTTTTTTATGAGCAATACTACATGTACACTCCGAAGGGGTGTATATCATACATCTCCACCATTTTAATGGTGACGATATTTTTTACAGGTCACATCAAGTGACCCATCATCATACCCCCACCCTTAGATGGGTGAGGGTGTGAGATATACACCCCTTACGGGTGTAGACATAACATTTTCCTTTTTTTATTATTTTTTTCTTTTGCGAGACTGTTTGCCTAACCTCTGGTATGCTTTTCAACACGGACTACATTAGCCATCGGCATCCGTAGAGCTAGTTGGGGCTATATGGAGTTTGCTCTGGCTTCTGACCACTTCATACGTAGCTTAAGAAGAATCTAATCTCAGTTTTAAGTCTGAGTCCGTATTTATTTACTGTTCCTTTTACAATAACAAGGTTACATATTTTATCAGAAAGAGAAGAAAAAAAATAACAAAAGACAGGTAGATAGGTATGCTCAAGATAAAAATATCCATAGGAATTAGATAGTGAAACATACATAACTTGTTATCAACCTAAAGAAATAGAAATTTGGCATGTAAAGACTTGAGCAAAAATCACGCTTTCGAAAATCTGAAGAAATATCTATTCACCTAGTCAAGAGCTGAATTCACGATAGAAGCAATTCCCTAATTGTGAGCAGTAGAAATACCACATCCTTCATCGTGGTACGTTCTCTCGGCTGCTCCCTTGCACACAACAGACCAACTTTTAGAACAGAAATTAAGCATAATTCTGTCCTCTCACTTTCTTTGCTTCCATTCTCCACACTGAGTACGATTTGCTCTCTTACTTCCGGAAAAAGAGCTGGATCTACTAGCAGAATAACTTTAGTTCCTTTCGTGATTGCCTCCTCGATATGTACTTGAAGAGTAAGACCATCCTTAAACATGTTATCCGTAGGTCTTCTCCCTGTAAACAATTCTAGCAGCAAGATACCAAAGCTGTAAACGTCGCCTTGAGTGGACACATGGCCTCCCATCCCATATTCTACAAGGAAGCAGTTAAAGAGTAGTTCAAGAAGATCGAGCTTAAAAGGAACATTCTAAAAAGTTCAAACAAATAAAATAGGTCTTTCACATGCTTGCTATCTTCATACTTAATATTCTAGAAATGAAGAAATTAGTTAAGTTGGAAAAGATATTTTATCTTTGATCCCCATCATTGCATATTTAAGTTCTTAGTTATAATATTAATAATAAGCACATAAAAAGAATAAAGTTTATTTACCAGGAGCCACATATCCGATGGACCCTTTTATCGCAATCGAACTCGACGGATCTCTACAAGCATTGTCATTGCTTTTTGGAAGGAACCTTGCTAGGCCAAAATCCCCCACATGGGCAGTAAAGTTTTCGTCAAGAAGAACATTGCTCGGCTTTAGGTCACAATGGACAATTGGTATCTCACATTCGCTGTGAAGATAATTCAGTGCAGTGGCCACATCAATTACAATGTTTAGCCTTTCAACAAGGCTTAATCTCCTTGAGTAAGCCTTCGCATTTGGTTCTGGATGCAACCATTTCTCTAGACTCCCATTTGGCATATATTCTAAGACCAAAGCTCTAAAATCATTATTCAAGAAGTCTACACTAGCACAAGTTGTTATGATCTTGACAAGGTTGCGATGTCGAATGTTTCTCAAAGTTTCACACTCTGCCGTGAAAGTCTTGAAGGCTTCTTTCTTTTGGAGATTTAGCACTTTAACAGCTACAAAAGTTCTTCCATCAGTCAGCACTCCTTTAAATACAGAACCATATGATCCCACGCCAATCAAATTGTCGAAAGAAAATCCATCAGTTGCCTTCAGCAACTCTGCATAAGAAACTTTCAAATGGTTTCCTACATTCGCCATTACTACTTGCTTGTCCTTCAATTTTCTAGTCAAGAAAAAAATGACGAGAAGCAGGCTGAACAAAAGGATTCCACAAACAACTGGAACGGTTACTTTTATAACAACACCACGATCCTTCTTTTTTGGAATTTGATCAGGGCACGGAGGCAAATGCAAATTAACAACACCCCCACAGAGGTGATTATTTCCAAGTACTGAAACGACGCTAGCATTCTTAAAGACTCCCTCTTCTGGTACTTCACCGTCAAGATCGTTAAACGAAAGATTTAGATTTTGCAGAAAGAGAAAGTCGGCAAGAAAATTAGGGAATGGGCCGGACAGGTTATTATGTGAAAGGTCTAATATTTCCATGCCTCGTAAGGCTTTTAATGTTGTAGGGATGTGCCCTTCAAAGAAGTTGTTGTCCAAACGGAGGTATCGTAGAATCTGGCAATTTCCTATTGTCTCGGGGATTCTGGCCGACAACTTGTTATTAGAGATATCCAAGGATTCAAGGTTGGTCAGGCTACCCACTTCTGATGGTAGCGGCCCACTCAAAAAATTATTTGACAAGTTAAGATTGTCAGATAAGGAAGAAAGGCTGAAGAGTTCTTTGGGGATGGATCCACTGAGGCGATTATCAGAAAGAATCAAGGTATTCAAATTCTGACAGTTGCCTAGACTCGCAGGTATTTCACCAGACAAGTCATTTCCTTGCAGAAAGAGCTGATTCATTTGGGTGAAATTACCAAACGAATGTGGTATGTTCCCTGAAAAATTGTTGCTAAATAGGATCAAAGCTTCTAACTTAATGAGGCGCCCAAGAGAATCGGGAATTCTTCCACTAAAGTGATTTTGCTCAAACATCAAAGTGTTCAAATTTACCAAGTTCTCTATTTCGGGAGGAATGACTCCGGTTAACTGATTCTGCGCCATGTTTAACGTTTGGAGTTGGATCGACAAATTAGCCACCGTCTTTGGTAAATTACCTGCAAGTTCATTTTGCGCTAGGCCGAGATATTGTAACATGGTACAGTTAGTTAGTGAAGAGAGAAAATTCCAATCACTCGCTTTCTTCGCTTCAAGCATGTTATTCTCCAAGCCTAGCCAAGAGAGGTATTGTAGGCTGCCAATATTTGCAGGAATTGGTCCGCTAAACTTGTTGCTAGTAAGCTCGATCAGCACAAGCCCTGATGCATTTGCCAACGAGATAGGAATGGGCCCTTCAAACTGGTTGTAGGCCATGTTAATTTTTGTAAGGTGAGGAAGAGTGTAGCCAATGTTGAGCGGAAGTATGCCGGAAAACTGGTTAAATAATAATTCGAGAGCTTGCAAAGATGATATATTGTAGATTGAAAGGGGAATGACACCAGATAGTTCATTATTTCCCACTCCCAAATACAGTAAACTTTGGAGGCGGCCTAGATCCTCTGGCAACTGTCCTTCAAGATTGTTGGTTGATAAAGAAAGATCAGTAAGAGATGACAAATTCTTGAACGAAGAGGGGATTGGCCCGCTAAGATTATTTTCTGAAAGCTCAAGAAATCGTAGGGAGGTGAGGTCCCCTAGCGACGGCGGAATATTTCCCACAAAATTATTGCTCGAAAGATCTAAGGTTGTGAGAAGTTGAAGTTTACCCATGAAAGGGGGAATCTTCCCTGTGAGACGGTTGTTTGATAGTTGAAGATATTTCAAGTTTAACAGTCGCTCTAGCTGAACTGGGATTACTCCGGCGAGTCTGTTGTTGGCGAGGACTATTAATTCAAGTGAAGAAAGGTTTGCAAAGGAAGACGGTATTGAACCTACTAAGTTATTACTTGAGAGATTTATATGAGTGAGAGAGGAAATGTCTCCCAGTGATGGAGGTATCTCCCCTACGAGCTTGTTGTTGGATAGATCAAGTAGCACCAGAGACGAAAGATTATGACCCCCTGACCAAGGCGGTATGTGTCCTGCGAGCTCGTTAGAGCGCAAGCTAAGCACTCGTAGCTCTGACAAGGAGCCGAGCTCAAAGGGAATGTTCCCTGCAAGCGTATTGTAGGTCAGGTCAATGCGGAGAAGCTCCCTACAGGAGCCTAGGCTAGGAGGGATGGACCCACCCAAGGAGTTGAAGCTCAAGTTGAGGAGCTGTAGGTTGCTCAACTGCCCAAGTTCAGGAGGTATAGCACCGCTAAGGTTGTTGGACCGAAGATGCAATCTAGAGAGGTAAGTGAGATTACCGATAGAAGGAGATACAGGACCCGCAAGGCCCATGGATTCGAGGACTAAGTCCGTCACCCTTTCTCTTTGCCGACGACTGCATGTAACGCCGACCCATCAGCAAAAGGGTAGCGTTGCATTCCACGAGCTCAAGGAGCTGTCGGGACCGTGTGTAAGTGCATCCTTAAAGGCCAACAAGGCAGCACGATCACTCGCACTGCTTCCGACGGCCGCGGCCGTAGTAGACTGAAAGTAAAATGTAGACAGAAGCACAAAAATGAGGAACCAATACGCCATAATAATCGAGTATATTACTCGCGGAGGCTCCATGGTAGGAATAATAGTAATCAGAAAATTAGGCTGGCAGACAAAAGAATCTGGGAAGAGGAGAGTTTGAAGGCAATTGTTTGTTTGATTGTGGGACTAAGCTCACTGCCTCTATTTATTAATAGCAAATTGAAGAGGGACTAATGTCACTGTCTCTATTTATTAATAGAGAAGAAATAGAGAATGAAAGATGCCCGTGAAATGAATAGTGCCATTAATTAGTAGGGTGCAAGACTTTGACTGAACCAAGGGACGACCCGAGAAAGTGACAGGCATGGACTATATATATTTACTTGCAAAACACCACTTCAGATATCTCGATCTTGTCTACGATGCCATTTCTTGGTCGTATCTTTCGTCAACTCTAATATAGTAGAGCTTATATGATTTCAAAAGCACAAATCTAATTATATTTGTAAATTTTTTATCACTAAATTTGTATTGAGATTTGAATTATTATAAAACCAATTAAAGAGAGAGAAAGAGAAAGTACAATAGCACAAATCTTAATATAAATTCAATGATAAAAAATTCACAAGCATATTTGAACTGAGCAATGCTATATATACACCTACTTTTGGGTGTAGGTCTTACACCCTACTTATCCAGAGGGTTTTTCCATCCATCACTTCGAAGTGATGTATGAAATTCACCCTATCCTTGAATGAATGGGATATAAGATGTACACCCCATTTAGAATGTACATATAGTATTTTCCATATATATAACACTATGCAATTGAATTAAATTTTAAAATTTCAACCAAGGCAATTGATAGTTTAATTCTTTGTCACAATAGACGAGAATCCAAAGCAAAACCGGAACCAAATACATCACAGGACTAAAAGTTGAACTTCATATATTGAAACAAAACAAAAACAAAAAAAAAGCATGCCATATCACGCTGATAAGAGGGGAAAGAAAGAAAACAACAAGAGAGATGCCGTCGAAAAACAACAGATATGAAGTCGTAAGTCATTAATACGATAGTGCTTCGATCAAAGATTTCTTGGTCAAAGTCCTGGCATTGGAAATTTTGACTTGTCTATAACTATAGTCGCAGAGCAAGTCCCTGCACATGTAAAGAATTTTATGTGCCAGTGTGTGTAATCAACAAAACGTTAGCAAGAGTTCACACGGGGCAGAGACTGATCCCCAGTGATCACACAGCCTCCAGCAGTTCCTACGTAACTGTTTGAAACTTACAAATGAGAAAACAAAACAAAAACAAAACCCTCATGACCAGTCGGTTCTCATTCTTGCTGTTCCCTGTTTTTCTATTTTCCTCCGTTGAAAATCTAGTATAGGGGCCCATGTCCTATAAAAATAAATTTGTATTAATCAAGAATTTAAGTGCCGTGACACGGGGTCGTGCCGAAAACTTGCCGGCACGGTACGACACGGTGCGTGCCGAGCCGTGTCGATGAGTGCCGGTCACAAAAAATACATGCGTGCCGACACATAATGGCATGAAATATTTAATTTCTTTAGCAACAAAATTTTTTAATTGCTTATTATGTATCTTTATTAAATATTTTGAACTTTATTAAGAAAATTATTTAGTAATTTTAAGAAAATTTTTTTTTGAATTGTGTCATCGGCACGAGAGTTGTATCGTGCCGGTATCTTGTTGGCACGGTACGACACGGTAGATACGGTCCGTGCCGATGGATACTTAAAATCTTGGTATTAACATAATTTGAACATAGATCTCCGAAGGGGAAGCAAGAGGTATAGTGTGAAAGAAAAGAAAATCTGAGGGGCCGTGATGGTCCTCAGAGACAGAAAAAATGAAGAGAAAAGCACAAGGCGGCTCAAACTCGAGCACTCTTTTCTCCAATGTGGAAAAGCCCAAAGTCCAAAGTTTTCTACACGTCCAAGATAGCACAACCACCGTAGAAAACAAAAAAATAGAAATAAAAAGCTCACCGTATTAATCCCGAATAACTCCAAACATGAATTCAATCAACTTTACCAAGAGTACCAAAATACCGCATAAAAAAACCACTAAATGAAAAATTCGACAAAAAACACCTTACAAGGAAAGATTCACAAGAGAGGGAAAAAGGCAGATTAGAAGTAATCTATCTCGAATATCTAGCAAAACCCAACATGCTTATGGATCCTTTTTCACCTTAGAGAGACACCACACAATGAATTGATGAAGAAGCAGCAGCTTTTTTTTCTCTATCACTTGACTCAATACTTAAATCTATTTTATTATCTCGACCTCAATTAACTCAGATGACCCAACTTGACTAACTTAACCTAAAATGAGCAACTTGACTCAAAAAAACAAACAAAGCCCATTTAAATATTAGATCAAATGGGCTTCCATAAATACCCACATTAATTCTAGCATAACAAAAAAGAAACAAAAAAACAAATTTAACACTAATTTTTAACACTCCCATTAGCTCAAATTCTCCATGAAACACTTTCTCCTAAATGAAGTGATGCTCCACTTCAATAAATTTGATTTTACCACAAAATACCGGATTTGCCACCAACTTGATTACACTTTGGTTGTTACAATAAACCTTCACCAAATAGCCGACTTCTTTTGTCACATTACCAACCAAAGTCTATAACCCTATACATTCTTGTGCCGTAAGGCTAGCCGCTTTGTACTCCTCTGTACAAGAGAGCGTCACGGTATCTTGCTTCTTACTACATCATGATACACAACCAGAATGCAATCCGAACACACTTCCCAATTAGATTTCCTCTTATTAAGATCACCCACTCAATCAACATCGCTAAGACCTACAATTTCACATCTTACAGTCTTCTAATAAAGATTACCAAAACTAAGAAAGAAATTGACGAACTTGACAATTCTCTTAGCGGCATCCAAATGAGGCATTCTTGGTACTTGCATAAACCAACAAACTGCCCCCACAGAATATAAATAATAGTGAGATATAATAATTTACCAACAAGTGCCCAGAAGAGTCTTGGATCCTCAAGAGCCTTTACCATCACGCTTCCGCAACCTTTAATTTGCATCCATAGGAGTAGAGCAAGACTTCCTCTCTTTTAAACCAAACTTCTCAACAAACTTTTATTATACAGTGTTTTTGAGAGACAAAAAATATCGTTAACACCTTTCTCAACCTCCTATCCAAAAAAGCTCAACTCACCTAAATTAACTTCAAACCGAATAACAAGCTCATCCCTAAACCTACTAGTCTTCTCAATAACACAATGGCATTCATATCACTACACTTCTTCACAAACATACTAGGATCAGAATTAGAAACATGAAAACCAAAAAAAAAAGAAGGTATTTAGCAATTTTACTATACTAAGCTCACTGCGCTTGTTTGAACCCATAAATCGCCTTTTTCAACCAACATACACGAGTTGGAGAAATTTTTTAAATGAAACATGACAATTAGCACATATAAATCTTCCGATCTATCTTTTCATATACAAAGATATTTTTGACATCAAATTGCCATATCTTTTCTTTTTTCATCCCATTGAAGCTGTCAATAAAATGAGAATCCGAAGCAAAGTCATTTTGGCCACTAAACTAAATGCCTCTATATAGTCCAAGCCATATAGTTGAGTGAAGCCATAAGCAACCAACCATATTTTGTATCTATCAACGGTTATATCAGCTTTTTTTTTAAATCTTCTACGTACACTTGTATGAAACAAGTATATATATATATATATATATATAGTTCGGCTACTATACTCTTATGAGTAGGATCGCCTCCGTACTCATAAGTCATTTTTTATGATAGAGACTCCGAATTGACGATCCATACCAATAAAAATGATTTAGAACATTTGAAAGTTCAAGAAATCAAATTTCATAATTTTTCGACATTATTTACCTTACGATCGATAGATATCAAAATTGATAATTTTTAGCGGCCAATATATGATACTTGCTAGTTTAATGGTATAGAAGAATCCAATCCTCTATTTTTAGGAGATCGTTTGATTTTGACCGTTCATTTTATACTCACTTGATGAACTTTACTATAATTTCAAAAAATTACGAAATTTATTTTTTAGAAGTTTCAAATACTCTAAATTATATTTAATGGTATGAATCATCGATTCAAAAGCTCTATCATTGAAAACCAACTTATAAGTACGAAGGGTAGCTCTCTCTCTCTCTCTCTCTCTCTCTCTCTCTCTCTCTCTCTCTCTCTCTATATATATATATATATATATATATATATATATAAAGAGAGAAAAAGAGTGGCCGGTTACCATACTATTATGAGTACGATTGTCTTCATACTCACTCATAAGTCGTTTTTGATGATCGAGCTTTCGAATCGACGATTCCTACTGTTAAACATAATTTAGAGCATTTAAACGTTCTAAAAATCAAATTTCATAATTTTTTGACATCATATATCTTACGCCCAAAGTGTCTCAAAATTGACATTTTTAACGACCGGTATGAAGCGTTTCCGAATTGACGGTGTAGAAGAATCAGAATCGGTTGAATTTTTAATAGATAATTCTATTCATCACATAGATCAAATTCAACAACTCTGATCTTAAATTTAAAAATATTATCCCCCCATGTTTAGGAGATCGTTCGATTTTGACCGTTCATTTTATACCAACTTGATGGGCTTTATTATAAATTCAAAAAATTACAAAATTTGTTTTCTATATATTTCAAATGTTCTAGATCATATTTAATGGCATTGATCATCAATTCGAAAGCTCTATCATCAAAAACAACTTATGAGTATGAAGGACTATATGTATGTATGTATGCGCGCACGCGCGTGTATTAAAAAAAAACTTACAATTGGCATCTTACATGGAATGATGTTAAGCTTCTAATATTGTAATGAACATTCTGCCAGGATAAGATGGTAAAACGTACACCTAAAGACTCACAAATGATATCGTTTACCACGGCATGATTGCTGGGGCTGCACGAAGCGAAGGTGTTTGGTGTTGCTTCAGCAGACATTATTAATATAAGATATCATGATAAATCTAATTGTGTATTAAGAGCACATTAAGCCTCATGCATCATAAAATTATGGTCTGGAAAAGCAGGTGAGCGGCAGAAACGCATCCCCTACAATTTCTTTTTCACTGTTGAGTACTTCACAGGCAGCCCATACTATACTAAAGATCTTGTTGCAGAATAGTCATATCAATACATGAATTTTCTGGCTCCGCTATATGCTTGGAATCGATGGCAGAAGAAGGAAAAATTCAAAGGTATATGGCTACTGGCCACACATCAAAAATGCTTTAATTTTTTGCAGTTAAACTGGCAAACCATTAACACACAGCTCGCTAAACTGACCTTGCAGCTTAAAACAATCTCTCATATATAGTAAATCAGCTAAGGAATAAGTAAGAATTCAAGCATGTCCGAGGAAGCACTCCTGATGCTATCAAATGTAGCAATTAGAGAATGATATTTGAAGACAGAACCTACATATCAATTATCAGAACATAAATGCAACACACCAGAGAACTATCAGGAGGCGTTTTGGTTCAGAGCAAAATATTTTCACACATTGAAAAGCAAATACGGAAAACGAACAGCATACAGGAAATGAGCATTAATGACTCTTACAGCGACAAAAGCACAAATGAGAATGAAGAAATCAGAAGGGAAGCATATAGTTTGGTGCTTCTTTTTCCTCAGAAGTCTCAGGTAAGTAAATTACTAGATAAGAGGACTGGAAGAGCACGAAGAACCAAAGCTGAGCTAAGCAAATCAATCACAGTTTGGGATTTCATGACCAAAAGAGAGAGAGAGAGAGAGTAATACTCGGTTGGAAACTAGGAGAAGAGGGACTCGTCGATTTCGATCTTGACGATCTCCCCATCATCGAAACGGTCCTTCCTGGGGGGCGAAGGAGGCACCGGAGCGCGAGGGGGGCCCCTTCCCTTCGTCTTGTCGCGGGGTCTTGCCTGGCGATCACCATTCACCACCAGTAAGCAAAGGAAAAGGGAAAGGGAAAGGGAAAGGGAAGGGAAGGGAAGCATACTTGCTGTGCTGATTGAAAAAAGGGAAAGCAACTTACGTTTCCGAAGGAATGCTTGAATCGCTTTCCCTTGGCGGTCTTCTTATCACCCCTGCCGCAGTAAACGAGGCCGCCTTAGAAGGGAAGGCAAAGAGAAGAGTCTCACATTAAAACAATTAGTTAATTAGGAATGCAAACTAATAATGTGCCCAAATCAGCTGAGAAAGAAGATCGAGAGAGAGGAGAGCAGAGCAGAGCAGGTACCGGTGGAAGTTGTGGGAAGGGTGTGGTGGGGAGGGGGGGCGCGGGGGGAGACGGAGAGAGGAGCGGCGAAGAGGGTGTGGGAGCGAGAGAAGGAGAGGCGAGAGGCGTGGTGATGATCGGACAAGGAAGCAGCGGTGGGAGGGACGGGAGACAGCCCCTGCCCCTGTGTGAGAAGCGCCATCGCCATGGTTCTCGCTGAAGAGGGAAATACGATCAGATAGGATTAGGATCGAATTTGTTTTGTGGTGGAGTCACTGGAGTGTGGCCTGGCTCACCACTCACGAGTCTCGACGGGTAAGTAGGAGTGTAATGTGGGCCGTGCCGGGCTGATACGGCCCTTATTTTTCGGGCCGAAAAGGGCTAGAGCCTAGCCGGCCCGGCCCAACTTCAAATCCAGGTCAGGTCGTGCAGGCCCGGAACTACGAGACCTCCGGCCCAAAATTTACGGGCCGTAACGGGCCGGACCGTGATCCTGGCCGGCCCGGTAAAATTTTTATTTTTAACTTTTAAAAATATATATATAATTTTAAAATATAAATAAGAAATTATTTTTATTTAAATTTATATTTTAATAAAAAAAATTAAAATTTATAAAAATAATTATAAAATAACAAATATTTGATTTTTTTAAAAAAAATATTTATAAATTTTTGTTTAAAAAAAATAAAAAAATTAGGTGTGTTTTAGTCCAATGGGCCGAAATTGTTTGATCCATAGGACCAAAACAACTCCACCCAAGGTCTGCAGTGGCAAACCTTGGGAGGAGAGCTCCCGGGGAGAAGGGCCAACCCAGGAGCTCATACCCCAAGGCCTTGCCTTGTGCCCTGGGGTTCGGGCTGCCGGCGCCTTTCTGGATCATCGGACCTAAAAATAGAGGCCCAGTACGGCCCCAATGCAGCCCGGCCCGAGGAAGGCCCCAATGCAGCCCGGCCCGAGGACGTGCCGGGCTGGGCGGCCTACATGCCTGTCCGCCCGTTTTACACACCATGTAAGCTGCCAGAAGGAGAATGGGCGGCGCATTCTCCTACCATTGGGCTTGCTTCTTTTTGATTGGGCCGGGCCCTGCGTCAAACTCTGGGCGGCGAGATTTCAACCCAAATCCATTACCTACAGTTTAAAATACCAACCAATTAGACAGGCTCAAGTCCCGGCTTAATATGAGCTCTGAATCCGTCTATTACCATGTTATGCATGAACTCTGAGTACTACTGCCTTACTCTCAGTCCCCCAAAAAAATTTTTTAAAAAAAATTTTAATTTTGAAATCTTAAAATAAAATAGAAGACTAAATTTTAAAATTAAAGGGAAAATTTTTTTGCCAAGAAGTGCCAATAGTAACAGCAACTGCCAAATAGCGAATACGTCGGCAGTCTTGAACGTGCCCCACTTCTACATTCCCGAGGACTTTTTCCTCGCTAAAAAGGAAACAGCATCTTCACGAACAGAGTATTCAGTATTCACAAGATTAGTGTTAATACCCAGTAACTCTTTAGTCCACAAACCACAATAGTCATTTTATACAAAACTCTACTCTTTCTTCTAGATAATAGATGTTTTTTATTTTACAAATGTCCAGTCTTTTCTTCAAGTTGTTTTTCACGCACAAAATTTCAAAACATGAAGCAAACACTAATAATAGTCCATGAATTTGGCAAATACACATCTCTTTAGGAAATGCAAAACTGCAAGACAAAGTATGCTAAAAGGCCGGATCAGTACTCTGTTTCATTTTCGGACGAGCTACACGGCCGTAAACATGTATGAAGAAAATGCAGCAAGTTAGATGAAAACAATCCGCCGCTCCCAATGTTACTGATCAACAAAAGTTGATTCTGCAAGATCAATGGCACGAGCAAGAGCTGCGGCCTTATTCTCGCACTCTCTTTGCTCGTCATCTGGAATGCTATCGGCCACAATTCCAGCCCCTGCCTGCAGATGGGCCACCCACTCCTGACGCTTACTGTTATCCTTATACGAGTACATTGTATTGTATCGAGACCCCGTTGGAAAAATAATGGTCCGCAAAGCAAGAGCAATGTCCATGTCACCAGAGAATGACACTCCCCCAAAGCCTCCTCCATAAGGCCCTCGCCTGGTGACTTCTAGATGATCAATTAGTTCCATTGCTTTCACCTGATATCATCAAAAACAGTTGTGTAAATAACAAAAGTTCATTCAGACGGTGGAATTAATAGAGGTCGGAATTAGCCTCTCATCAAAGACTGATAAAACTTTACTATTATTCTCCAAGACTGCGTTTGGTTCGGATATAAGCTAGAAGTGGCAATTTCAGAAATAGGTATAAGTTCATAACCAAACAGAGACTAAAATAATTTTGTGTTTGAATGAGTATTAGAATTGTACCAGATATAAAAAAAATTGTGTTTGATTTGATAAAATAGAATAAAAAAAATAAAAGAAAGAAAATTTTTTTAATTGAAAAAATTGCTCTTTAAAAAATCTATTTTTTAAAAAATTAATTATAATTTGTATTATTTAAATTCATCTTTTGTATATAAAAAAAATAATTTATTAAAAAATTTAAAAATTTTGAAAATTTATAAATTTTAAAAAATTTAAACTTTGTATATAAAATTTGTATAAATTTTAAAATTAATAAATTTATTAAAAATTAAAGTTAAAATTTTAAAAAGTTCTAAAATTTAAAAATTCTATAAATTAAAATTTTTAATAATTTATAAATTTTAAAAATTCAAAATTTTAATTGTCTCGAAAAATATGCAAAAGAGGATGCAAAAATTTTAATTTTTAAATTTATGTAAATTTAAAAAAAATTTAAAAATTTATATATAAAAAATTTGTATAAATTTTAAATTTTAAAAATTGATAAATTTTTATATTTTTAAATTTATTAAAAATTAAAGTTAAAAATTTATAAAATTCAAAAAAAAAAAAAAAATATTTATAAATTTTAAAATTTTAATTAAAATTTAAAAAAGGTGGGAACAACGGGCTATACCAGGTATAGCCGTAAGGGAAGAAACCCACCATGTTTGGAGAATAAAGAAGGAATATCCCCCTTATTCCCCCCTTTATATCCCAACCAAACACTACCTAAATGAAATGTCAAAAAGTTGGCATGCAAACAGATAGGTGAAAACAGATACTATGCACCAAATATACAAAGAAGAGTGTACATTGAGCAGCTTTGTCACTACTGAATTAGTAGCACAAAAAGTAATTGTTAATCAATGTAAAGACATTTACAAAATTTAAATGTCTCAAACTACATTACAATCATTTAAGCGACGCAGGAAGACTAATAACAAGTTAACCGGTACCTTAGGAGCTCCACTGACTGTTCCTACAGGCAATGCAGCACGTAGAGCATCCCAGCAAGTGAGATCATCAAACAACTCCCCAGTAACCTGTGAAAATTCTCAAATAACATCAATAATTGGAATCTGCAGCATCAAGTAAAATATGTACAATAATTGGATTTTGACAACACATCATAGTAAAAACTCAATGAAATGGCATAAAATTAATATAAACGACAACTCCATCTTGGCAGATTCATAAAAAGGAAGAGCAAATAAGTGCAGCATATTGGGTTAATATGTGACTACAGGGAGAAGCTCTGAGAAGATAATGAAGGATTTATATACAGAGATGTATACAGGACAAAATATAAGAGACAAAGTAAAAGCACCACTGTTCGAAGCAAATGGGAGCAAATTATAGCAATAGGTAAAAGAGGTAATGTTGGCAGAATAAACAGGCCCCACCACCACATAATATTCTGAAGAACAGAACTGAAGCATTCAAGTTCCCAAAGAAAAAGAGAATCCCAAAGTCTAGTACTGCAAATGTAGGCTACATTCCTAAGTAAGGCAAACTGATCTAAAAAATTACTGAGCATCATGAGGTGCATATGTTTTTACTGCCCACTTCATTACCAAAGCAGTCTTCCGAACTGTTGCATTGTTTGGAAAAACACTTCGACAGTTAAATCCATTTGACAATTGCATAAAGAAAAAGAAGTGCCATACCGTGGAGCTGATGTGCATTACATGGGAGTACCGTTCAATATTCATTAGCTTTTCAACCTCTACAGAACCAGGCTTTGACACCTGCAACAATAGCATATATACAAAATAACTAAATGCATAGGGAAAGTGAGAGGCAAAGGGCAATGCAATCCCCACATCCTGTTGAATTTGCACAAAGGATCGATTGTGAAGTTTATGAATAATTAAAGAAAGTATGAATTAATCTGCAAGCTAATTATAGACTACACAAATTAAAAGGAGAGGGGAGGAAGTCCTCAGAATGAAGAAAACGTTTAATAACAGTGATCTGATCTTCAAAATTTCAGAAAGACGAGAGGAATGATTGAAGAATAACCACATCAACAACTTTCCAGTGATCAAACTGACACAATAGAGACGTTCAGCAGAACATAGAAATTAATTATGAATTGATACAGATGACAAGTTCAAAAATGATTTAAACCAGGTGATTTAACAGGAAGAAAATACCCCATCAACCATGCATGTATGGAGGAATAGATGGCAAATCACCAGAACCAAGGAACTTGCCTTGACAGTGAAGTGATAATTCACCTACTTCAATTATGATTACTACATCACCTAAACTTAGAAATGAAAAGAGAAAGTGAACAGTAGAAAAGAGGACAGACCCTTCCAACATCATTCCTTCCCAAATCTACAAGCATTATGTGTTCTGCACATTGCTTTTCATCATTAAGCAACTGCTGTTCTAAAAACTCATCCTCCTCTGTTGTCTTCCCTCTTCTGACTGTGCCAGCAAGTGGACGGTTAACAATCTTCCTCTGTCCAAAACAGGAAAAAAGAGTGACACTTTTACACATTCACGAGATAGAATAAAGATTAGACAGCAAAGAGCAAGGGGAGAAAAAGCTTTGAACTAGTACCCATAGATCAACTGACAAAAGGATATGTGAAAGTATGATGTCAATCATTAACCATCTCTTATGCAAGAAAATAACCAAAAGGAACTTCAGGAGCATCAAAAGTTTTCTTGTATAATGAACCTGATTACCTTCTCTAACTACTTAAGAAAAAACATCAGATGCCAAAAATTAGCACACACAACTGAACTATAACAAGCCTAATTCCAGATAAAGAGGACTACCTTTATATAACAGCAAAAAAAAAAAATTAAAAAAAAAGGAGATGGCGTATATAGGTTTTCACAAATCGTAATGTGATCTATCTCTTCTCCTAGCTCTGTCACAGTGTCTTGCATTCAAATTGTAACACGTGATAAATCTGAAGAGGGTCTTCCATATTCTACCTTCAATTATCTGCTTCACGAAATCCATCAGCATAACCTTGTACAACCACGTCTGGATAATCCAACTCTTTCTGACAACTTTCTGACAATTTTCCAGGTTTTTGATACAGCAGCCTCAAAACAGTATGGCAGATACAGTTTTCTGACAACTTTCCAGGTTTTTGATGTTTGTTAAAGAGAAATTACTATGGGTAGAATTTTTTCTTTTTCTTTTGAAAAGAAAGGCTGTAGGCAAAGACAGAATCTGGTAATCCAGGAAAGGTTTATGGTTAACAGGACTGTTTCCTAGAATAATAGTGTAAGAAAGCTCAGGTTATATATCGATCCAGGAGAAACCATCGTAAAAAATAATTGTTTGCTTGGATAAATAATGTTCGTTTGTTCCATGTGCACTGATGTCATGATTATAATCGGAACACTCCAGATATCAAAGACCAAGTCAAGAATGTACGCAATCTCACTACTAGCAATCCATCAAACTATCTAATAACTCCTTAAAGAAGATCAAGAGTGCATTTGGCATTAATGATAGAAGAAAAATATGGGAAACGAGGAGACACAAATCACATGCACTTTAAAAATTAATTCCACATATAGACAGTAATAACCTCGAAAGCAGAGAAAATAACCCAGAGCAAAGACAACAGAAAAGATGACTCAAACAACTTAAAATAGTGAGACAGAGGCGTAGGCTCTTCAGAAATGAGAGTGAACCAGAGATAAGCCAACAAAAAAGATAAATTACAAGCCAAGGATTTTAAGTACTGTGGCACGGGATCGTGCCGAAAACTTGCCGGCACGGTATGGCACGATGCGTGCAGGGCCGTGCCAATAAGTGCCGGTCACAGAAAATACATGTGTGCCGACACATAATGACATAAAATATTTATTTTCTTTAGCAACAAAATTTTCTAATTGCTTATTATGTATCTTTATCAAATATTTTGAACTTTATTGAAAAATTTACTTAATAATTTAAAGGAAAAAATGTTTTGAATTGTGCCATCAGCTCGGGATCTGTATCATGCCGGTATCTTGTTGGCACGATACGGCACGGTGAATACGGCCCGTACCGATGGATATTTAAATCCTTGCTACAAGCTCAAGTTTGTCATTACTATCAGTAACACAAAAATACCTTCTTTACACGAGTAAGAATTTCAGGGCTTGATGCAACAAGAATACATCCCCGAGCCTGCAGAAACAAAATGGAGTTTTTAAAGAGACACATCATTGTGAGGGTCAATGTAATATATGCAGCAAAGATGAAAAGTAGATGCGTAAACAAAGAAACCACCAAAGGGAAATTAAGCATTCAAAGACACAGTGCTGGAAACAGTTAATGCACCTGCAAATAGGTCATATATGGACTTGGGTTCACAATTCTTAGTGCTCGGTACACCTCAAAAGGATCCGCAAATGTACGCCTCTCAAAACGCTGGCTTAAGACAATCTGGAAAATGTCTCCTGCTAGAATATGCTCTTTTGCCTTCATAACAGCCTCCTTGTATCCTTCACTTGTCATTGATGACTTCCTCAACGAGGAACCAAATTGGCGAGTTTGTAACTTCACAGAACCAGCCGAAAGTGTTGGACTAAGAGAATAGACATCCATAAGTTAGTACATAGGAAGGAAAAATAAAATTCGAGTACGAGGAACAAAAAACGACTAATAGAGATACCATCAACAAAGTACCGTTACTCACACATTAATATTATGTACTCTGGATAGCAACACGTCCAATCGATTTTTCCCATCATCATAAGCTTCCTCAACAGTAGAATATCGGTCTAACCGCACCCAGTGAATCACAAATGCTTTCTAGAATCAAAGGTTACAGTGCGACAAAATTAATCACAATGTTGCCAAGAATATGAACTTGGTATAATCAGATAGTTCTTGATTCATGAGATAGAACTCAAGACAATGCAGATTATATGATCTCCATCCAACATAAAGCTACAACAAAGGCGGCCAAATGATTTAAAAGCATTTGACGGTGTATCAATTTTGGCAAAATAAAATCATTTCAAGAAAGCGAGACAGTGAAGGAATAGACAAAATGCCCCACTTGTTCCGCGATTTGCTTCAGTTTATTAATAAAACAACGTTACCTTTTCCACATGATCAAACACAATGACGTCATTGTACAGACCCAGATGAATATCCGGGAGGTTCCTATCATCTTGAGGCGCATTGGAAAATGGAAGTTTTTTCTTTTCAACATAACGCACTGTGTCGTAGGAAAAGTAGCCCACCCACCCGCCTGCAAAAGAGAATTACACTTGTATATTGTTTTGCAATCCCAAAGATGGCCAGCAATTTCATATTTACAAAATCTCTTTATTCACAACCCCCAAATGAAGAAAATAAGGAGAACTTACAACAATATTAAAAGAGCTGACTGAAGATTATTGTTTCAGACAATAACCGATACTATTAGGATAACAAAAAACCTAGCACCACAAGCCTATGCTCCTAATCAGATGAAAGTGGAAAAGGTGCACTGTTATTATGGACCGTCCTAAGCGCACGGCATAAATAACAAGAAGATGAACTTTCTCAATTGAATTCGACAGCTTGGAGATAAGTTCTGCTTCCGTGCACGTACTTGCACAAACAGGAAAGCATAGCCTTGTGTGCGGCGGCATAAAGGAACCAAATTATGCAAACAACAATGTTATCAACAATTTTCCATCAGAAGAGAAGCTAAGAGGACGCAAAAGTTAACAAGAAAAACAATTGCTGCGGTCTCTTTCTATGCGCGTACATGAAATCTCGCAATGCAAGGTAAATAAATCACGTGTTCTCATGAGCAGATATATCACCAATTCTCAGCTCAAACTAAGAAGTAGATCATTTTTAAGCTTGTACCGGCGTGCATCCCCTTTTCCAACAACATCCTAGAGAGTTTGAGTCTGTAGGACAGGAATGGCAGAATGACCGTGGAATTCCTAAAGGGAGAAGACAGAAGAAAAAAAAAAAAAAAAAGGTACCACAGAAGGCATCAGGAAGCTCGTCGATCAACTGAGGAGACCAGCTCTCCATGATACGCCGAGGGATGCACATCGGGTCCTCCGCCAACTCTTCAGTTCTACGCCCTTCTTCGTGGTCCATTATCGAGACCAAGTTCTCCTTGGCCACGATCTCCATCGCCGGCTGTGCGCCCACCACACTATACCGGCCCTGTCGATCACACCAGGATTATGAGAAAGGTGAATGCCGGCGACGAATGGGGGGTGAAAAAGGAGAAGAGAGGAGGAGAAAGAGAAGGGGAAGGGGCTCACAACATTGGTCCCGCGAGAGCCTTGCTCTACGGCCTCGAAGAGGAAGCTGGGGGCTTCCCGGTCGTCCTCTTTCACGAGGCAGCGATAGGCCAGTACCGGCGTCAGGTGATCGCAAAATATGCAGCGATGGAGCGGCACCAGGTTGCCCTTCTTCGAGGCCTCCGCGAACTTGGCGACCTCCTCTCTCTCGCCTGAACACACAAACGACGTCGTCTTAAGACGAAGAAGAATCTAGAATCTAACGAGCGTAAAGTTTAGGAAGATTCGTATTATCTGCGTCGTACCTACGGCATCCAAGGGGCGGAAAACTGCAAAGCAGCGAAGAGAGACGGAGGCGGAGGCGGAGAAGGAGGCGGCCGTCGCTCGGCGGCGGAAACTCCAGGGGGCGAGACGAGACGAGACGGACAGACTTTCCATAGATGAGGAGATATTTGCGATTCTGTGTTCAGAGTACAGCCCTCCCCAAAATTAATTGCTATCTCCTGAGGATTGAGGATAAGCGGCCCCGTTCAGGGAAAAAGAGGAATGTCAGGCTAGCTCATTAATTACCAGAGATTCACAGATTTAATAATAATACAAAGGATGAGCATTAGCATATCTCTCTCTTTGATTACTATCATCTCTCGGTTTTTCTTTTTTTTTAAGTAAAACTAAGAAAAAGGAAGAGCGGAAGGAGGCAGAAGAAGAAGGGGGGATCATCTCTCAGTTTTTCTACTTTTTTTTTTTTAAAGAAAAACTAAGAAAGAGGAAGATCTGAAGGAAGAAGAAGAAGAAGAAGAAGAAGAAGAAGGGGGGAGGGGAGGAAGTAGGGTTTGTCCAAAGCGGCGCGAGAAAATCCGCCGAGAAGAGAAGACTGAAGAGGCTAGGGAGGCGCCTCCAGCAACTTGGAGCGTTCAACTTGGATGGAGGGAAGAGGACGAACATGAACCCTTGATGGTATATTGTCACGGGAGGGCGTGAACAAACTGTACAGACGTGTGGGCCACCGAGTGAACATGGGCCTACGTGTCGCCGGGCTCAAAAAGGGAGCCAAATGTGGGCCGTTCACTCCTGTCGCTCACGCGAAGCCCAATCCGTTTGTACCACATGTGGCCAAGAACTTAATAACGGGTAATCGAAATTTTATAATTGTTTTCAGACCACTATTTTTACGGTGAGCCATTTTGTGCATGGCTGTACAAATTTTTTAACAATTTTGCAGAATATTAATATAGTGAAACCATATAATACGTGAGCACCACACACGCCTTACTTTAGCACGATGAAGCAGTCTGACCATGTTGGAGACATAGAACTGAAGTCATTAATATATTTGGTTGTCGCTAATCGAGAAATCAAACAGAAGTAATGGCCGTAGATCATTCCCATTGTTAGCAATTTCACTTGCACTATATTGAACTTTTGTAGTAAAAAAATAAAACAAAATATATATATATATATATATATATATATATATATATATATATATATATATATATATATATATATGATTAGAGTCTTCTTAATTACGCTCGAAGAGTTTCCACGGTCTAATCTCCAGGGTAGCAAATGGGCAGGCAAGCCTACGGGCCGGATTTCTTAAGTGTCGGGGGACTGTCTTACTGGCTTGGCCCATATGACATTTCTCATATTTGGGCCTAAATCCAGCTTACGTACATTCCTCGGCTCAGTCCTAGCCTCCTAGGAGAACTTGTCACATATCTTGGCCCATGTAAACTATCATGTCGGCCTTTATTGCGGCCGTGCTCGATCCTAGCATTTAGCAACTACAGGGTAAAAGGCCAAAATCTGTCGTATTCAGGGGCCTCTGTTTCCAATGTTAAGCCCAGCCCAATCGTTTTTAGTCGAATAATATACATGTCAACCTCTTTAAACTCTTCCAATTTCACTCTTTCTCGCATCTCTTCTCTAAATCTATTTTCAAAACATTGCAACGGACTCATTTTAGCTCTTCTCTGAGATTTGTCTTTTAAGCTTTTAAGGAGAATTGCAAAACCTACTTATTCTCGAACCCGCGTGTGTTTACCCGCCCCTGCTTGCCTAACCTAAGACCAACATGAGCTCAAGCATGCTACAGGCCATGGACAAAATTTACCAACTTAGAAGAAGACAGACCCAAAAGCAGAGCTCGCATTTGGGCCTTCTATTTGCAATTGTAGTGAGAAGTCGAAGGAACTTCAATGCAAGATCTGAAATAACATTTTCCAACCGAACAGACGGACATCAAATAATCACATCCAGGAAATGCCCGAAAAGCTAAAAGAAAGAACAAGAAAAAACGAATGGTGTATTAAAATATAGCGAATTAGTTAAAAGCGGAGGGGGCGAGTGGCTTAGCAACCATAACCATGTGAATTAACATAAGAGTGCTGTCGAAGACAAGTTGCTGCATGTGAGGAGAGGTGGAGCCATGGAATACATGGTATTTTTATTTTGCTGTTGATTAAAAAGTATCAAGAGGAGCATCTAATCTAATCTAATCTAATCTAATCTAATCTAATTAATTAAACCTACAGCACAAGCAAGTAAGCAAGCGGTCAAAGTAACCACACTACTCCAACAACGTGCAGACCATGTGAAGGGGAAGAGATGATGGCAGTACAATGCATTCATTATGCATAGCCTTTGGTTCACAAGCCTCTCAATTTGGAAGATTCATTCCAAAAGAAGAAGAAAAAAATAAAAAATGAGAGGAAGAAAGAACTATATATCTATGGGAAAACAACACTCCCATCTCCACGTTGAGAGGACGCCCCCACCACGCCGATCTCTGAAGATGGGGGTAATATTTCTAATACGTGGGAAACATGCTCGTAATTATGACAGCCACTGAGCTAGCCACGCAACAACATATAATAATATTTATAATGCTGTGTAACAAGTACTAGTTACATTTATAACAAAGGAAGCGTTATCAGGAAGAAGGCCCAAAATTGATGACAATGGCCATTGTATTTGCTTTTTTGCCAGCAGAAGGAATCATCACCAATACCATAATCACATATCAAACTAAAAAGTTATATTATATCAAATATCAAATAAGAAAAAAGAAAAAAAAGAAAACATCATCATATGGGGAAAGCCAAACTAATTGAGAAGCCAAAAAGAAAGGCAAATTGACGAGGACCAGAATGGTGGAAGCAGCAGCAGTAGAGCAGGGCCCCCTCTTTCGATGCTAGCTTCGCACCTTCTGTTGTATATTACAGGTGACCAAAAAAAGGAGAAGAGGCAAACTTCTTAGGTGTGAAGAGAGGGACTGGTATTACGGGAGTTAGGTACTAAGTGTGAATTTTACGGATGCTGCAGCGGGGCCGCGGCGGCTGGGGTGGGTGGCTTGGGGCACTGATAGCATTTGGCGAAGAGGCCGAATGTGTCGACCTGCTTTACGAAGTTGGTCACGCTGGCCCATCCACCAAGCCCGAATCCCACCACCAGCACCCACACCACCACGAATGCATTCACGACGTACATGCCCGTCCAGCTAGGTAGGAAGAAAGGGGGCTTCTCTGCCGCGTTCTGCATTAATCCAAAACCAAAAGATGTTAACTCATCTGTTGTCCATGCTACTGAAAATATAAACTAATAATTTAAACTTTCAAATCAATTATTAGGCCGCCTTTTAAGTTACTGTAGAAAACTTAAGTGAAAAGGAAATAACAGGAGGGAAAACAAAAGATTAGGAAAGGAGCACGCCACCAATCCCAATAAATGCAGAGAGTCTCCATCGACACCACGTTCGCTCGGACAATTTCAAGCGCAGCATAGACAAGAGATGAATCTAAGTCGATCGTATTATCCGTTCAGGTTCTTTTACTCCTAGCTCAAGCGGCCCATCTCATTTCATGGGTGTCGCTATCGATGGAATGCTCCATGGGCACTATCACATATGACGGGCATTGTTATCCCACTACAGAGGCGCCTAATTCCAAATTCCCTACTAATAATTGTGCAGTGCAGGATAAAAACTGTATAACTAGTCTGGGTCCTTAATTTGGGACCACACATTTATAGAATTGGATTGGCCAAGTTTGAGCTTTGATGCCGTAAAAGGGCGACCACTGCGCCACGGGAACTTTTTGAATTGAAGATAATACAGGGAATTAATCAAAGACAATGTACAGTTACAAATAAAGGTGGAACATCAATAAATTTTTTCATCTACTAAAGCTAAGCTGCCTAATCAACCAAACACATCCAGGCTCTTACGAGAGACGAGAGCGGATCGAGCGGATGCATGCCAAACAAAGTATGGATCATTATTCATTAATCATATCCAACCTAAAATGTTATGTTCGGGATTCCAAAGACGGCGGTCAAGTAAATTTCGGTGAGAGCTTGCGACTTAATTACTATGGTTAATGAAAGATAAAGATCAGATGGAGATGGAGGGCTAGGAAGTAGAGGGAGGAAGTATATATGCGATCACTGGGGTACTTGGTTGTCTCTGCCACTCAATTAATGCGGTTGTTGGAAGGATTTAATCATTGGGTAAGTTGAAGTGGGAGGGAGGGGCCGCCTCTGTAATTTGACGACACGGGGGTGCACAGTATCCATCACATTCAAAGCGCCAGCATTGTTCGGATGTGAAGTTGTGAACAAAACAGTAAATAGACCACCAACAGTACCCTAGCTAGCTACGGGCGTACTACTTACCATTTATTATTTATTATTTAATCATTAAATTCAACGGGAGCAAGCATATTTACCAACCCTGCTAGCAGTACATTTATGTACGACAATAAATAAAATCAAACAAAATCAGAAGGATTAATTTAAGTGTAATCAAATATTCTAAATATATATATTTTTTTAAAAAAAAATGAAAAAGAAAAACACAAGGGGGAACGGAGCAGTGGCAATCACACGTACCATTCTGGCTGAGGCCTTGCGGTAAGTGAGCATGTGGGCGAGGGAGGGAATAATGTAGACGGTGAAGCTGACGAGAAGCGCGCCGACCGCCGAGTTGATGGGCCCGAAGAAGGGGAAGATGATTGCCAAGAACCAGATGGGGATCACCACCGGCAATCGTGCCAGCGCCCGAAGGCAGATGCTCTTGGTGTCGTGCATTCCGATCACCTTCTCCCACACGAAGTAGAGCGGGGTGCTTGCAAACCCGAAGGTGATGAACTGGTGGATCAGCATGAGGATCACGGCAGCATCCCTAAACCCGGACTTGGGCAGCAGCGAGAATGCGTTGGAGTGAGTCAGCAGCTGGTCGCCGAATGCCCAGTACACGGCCGCTGCCGATGGCAGCGTCAGCGTAAAAACGTACAGCGTCGCCAGTAGGTAGATGTACTTGAACTTTTGCGGCTTCCACATGGCGTGCATGATCTCCCTGCAGTTGCCCACACGGTGGCACAAGAGTAAATTGATTGACATATAAAATATTTGGAGTGCCAATCTCATGGCCTGCTGCAGTTCGACTTGGACCTAAAGTTGATCCATATGGCTGTGAGAGGATTGCTTAAACTATAACGAACTAAACGGCCCCCAGCACATGGCCTCCTAGCTTTTAATGACTAATCTCTTCTTTTATATAAAAATTGCGCTCTCTTATGCATATGGCCAAGCTAATCTTGTGAAAATTTCGTCGTTAGTCCTTTGATCCATTGAATAATAGAGGAAGCAGGACTGTATTTGTATGCGTTAAGAGATTTATTTAAAATGAAACCTGCTGTTAACTTTAGTCCTCGTATGTATATATTTTATTTCTAGGAGTACTGATCCAAAGCAATAAATTGATAAAGTAGAGCAGATTAAGTATTGCCTAAACATAAAATATGCAAGCTTCTCTCATAATGTTTCAGCTAGGAGAAAGTAATGAAGGACCTTGATTAAATTATGAAAGTAAGGATGATGATTTAAGCAGATCACAATCATAAGTCTAATCAGATGAAATTAATTCTTTTCCATGGTCCCCAACTCTAGTTCCAATGGGCACCCCGGCCTTTAGCCACCGATACGAAATAGAAAGAAAATAACTTCCACTTTTATGCCTTGCATCATCTAAAACATCCTCTTCTTTCTCCTCCCCACTGAAAAGATTCGCCTTAGAGAATTAAGCATAGATAGAAATTCCCTTTTGTCTATCAATATATAAATCATCCCAAGGCCCAAGGCGGTGGGTGGGGTTGATCTATTTACCACTAATGAGCACCGTAGCAGCTGGTTGCCACTAACACCAGTCAAATAAAACCCCTACTAAATAGCATAGGGCTTAGACAATTGGGGATTAGGGATATAACGTGAGCTTTCACTAATCTAGTCTAATCTAATCCAAAATGGTGTTTGTAATATGGAACCCGGTCCGTTTGTGGAAAGAGTGGGGGGACCGGAAAGATGGGAAATTATTTCCAAATCCGGGCTGTCCACCCCACCACGCAGCAAAAGCTGCAGGATGGAAGGGGCGGCGGACAGAAGGCTAGCCATACGGCAAAACGAAAACCAAAATAACAATAATAATAATAATAATAATAATAATAATACACTCCTAGTTCAGCCCTAAAAAAAAAGATCGCCGAGGGGGTGAAAAGTTAAAAAAAAAAATAAAAATAAAAATAAAAACATCGAAAGCACTTGCTGGGTTCAGGTCTACAAATTGTGAGAAAACGTACTAGCTAGCTGTGGCTAGTCAAAAGCCCCCAAGACACCATCCAACCCCTAATGAATTAGCGTGCGATAAAATAAGCAAAAGTCTACGGCGTCACCTAGCAGCGCTGAATATTAAAGGCTAATATACAGCAGTAGGCGAAGCTAAGCACTTACACGGTGACGGCGTGGCCGCCGAAAGTGTAGAGGATGTTGGTGGCGCCGGTGAAGTACAGTACGAGCTTGGTTGGAGCCGAGTGAGTGACGCCCTCCGCCTGCACCAACACCAACACCAACACCAACACAGCATGAAATAATAATATTACATTACATTTGAGTTAGCATCATCGCCACCTCAAGTACTAGTGCCTGCCGTCATCATTTCCTTCCCTTCAACCCTCCCCACCCCTTCAATAATCCCCATAAGTCAAGATTAAAAAACAAACAGAGAGAACTGCCCGCGAACTAATTAAGCTGCTGTAGGCAGCAGGGAAAAGTAAGTAAACAAATATTAAAAGGGGAATTTTATAATTAGAAGAATAAATTAGTGCCGAGAGATATGATACTGTAGGAGGGTGGGGGTGTGACCTGGCCGTGCAGGAGGGCGGCGATGGTGAGGTACCAGGCGGTGAAGGTGGTCATGCCGAGGCCGAGGAAGGACCAAATCCTGTAGTTGTGGAAGGAGGGGATGAACACCGTGGTGGCGCAGCACGCCCCGAAGATGTACGTCCACGTCCTCTTGTCCAGCCGGTCGTTTATGTAGTATATGTTGCTGATCGAATCAGAACCGCCGGATTTAATCGGTCAAAATGCGCGCTTAATTAGCTAAGCTAAATAACGGTGCTGATTCAAGGAGGTAATTAATGGATTTGAGGAGAAAGGCACTAGTAATACCTGGCACAGGCGATGAGTTGTATGACGGAGCCGAAGAGGAGGAAGGTGCAGTTGAAGGCAAGCCCGGCGGCTTTCCAGTAAGGGCCCAGCAGGCCGTCCAGCACCTCGAACCACTGCACCCACGAGACGAGCAAACAGCGGTCGGCGGTCGGTCGGACGGAAAGCAAAATGCAGTCTTAGTAATTATTATAGGGCGGGATTGATTGCTGTGGACGGAACAGAAGAGATGGATTTGCCTTTCCGGGGAGGGGAGGGAAAGAAGAGGAGCTCGGTGGCTGACCTGGATGACGTGGTTCTTGAAGTTGACGTTCTCCTTCTCCTTGCGGGCCCGGTACTCGACGTAGAGGACGCTGATGAGGTAGGCGGTCCAGCTGCCCATGATGCCGTAGAACAGCTGCAGCAGCAACCCCGACAGCATCCCCAGCTGCGAGAACGAATACGGCAGCGTCAGCAGCACCTGCGCCACCTGCATTCCCAAATTTTCCATCCCCAAAACAGAACAGAACAACCCACCAATTCAAAGGAGGCAAAATATTTATTCAGTCATTCATTCATTCATTCATTCGTGCACTGATTTTTAATAATAATCCTACAAAGTAAGAAAGTAAACCCCTCTCAAAAAAAAAAAAAAAAAAAAAAAAAGAGGCTAAAATTACACGACACGTACTTGATTGGAGGCGCAGCTGAACCAGGCATCCCAAACGGAGCCGCCGTGCCAGAGCATGCTCTTGACGCTCAAAAAGGGCTGCGGCTCCTCCGCCGCCGCCCTCTCCTCCTCCTTGCCGTTGCCGTTGCCGTTGCCGTCGCCGTCGCCATCCTGCTCCGCCTCGTTGAAGGTCGCCACGATGGTGGCCTCCTCCGCTTGCTTCTGGGCCATCATCTTTTACTCTTCCACACTTTCCTCGACCACCTCTCCCCTTGTGGTGGCTCCCTTTTTCCCTTTAAGCTAGCTCTCGAAGCAGAGCTTAAGGGGAACAAAGGCCAATATCCGTACCGATCCGAGATCTGGAGGAACAGAGGGGCAACGCGACAAATCAGAGCGGTGAAAACGATACATCAAAAGTCACGAAAACAAAAGAAAAAAAAAAATATCCCAAAAAAGAAACGAAAAGAAACAGAATTTGAAAGCTCAAATCCCTGGTCCAGACACTGCCGAGCTCTTTTCATACCACAGGGTAGGTTTCTAGGAGAAAAAGTTTTGTAACCCAAGTAGAAACAACTGAGGCAAAGCGGATTAAAACAGGAGAAGACAACATCTGGTTCAAAAAAACGTGGATACCAGAATGCCTTGCTACCTGGGTTTCGGAGAGGTCTGGGAGTGCTAGTGAGTGAACTTTTTTTTCCCTTTTGTAACGCACAACTGCTTCTGCGCTAACTAAAGGTAGAAGGAGAGGATGCATGCATCTCACGGAATCTCTCAACGGAAGGTTTGGCGCTTTCTATAAATACTGCGGGTAACACGTTGGGCATGAGGCGGCGAGATGTACTGCAGTACTTGGCGTGAGTTGGATTGCTATTCTGGGGACTGATGAATCGCAACAGAGATAGTTGGATCGCTATTCTGGGGACTGAATCGCAACAGAGACAGTTCCCACTCTCATCTATCTAATACGAGAGAGAGAGAGAGAGAGAGAGAGAGAGAGAGAGGATGTATCTTATCAATATACAGGCAATGGAGTGGAGTGGAGTGGAGTGGAGGGGAGCCTCTTACCTTTTCTATTTTTTGTTCCCTTTTCCGGTCTTTATAAGCCTTTTCTCTTTCTTTTTTTTTTGAAAAAAAAAAAGATGAAAAACTCGGGGACTTAAATGCGCGTAATAGATGAGTAAATTGACTCAGTGGCGGAGAGGAGCGGCTGAAGAGCAGCGGAATAAATGCTGCGCTGCGGATGGGATCGGCTCGAGGCTATATCAGACGGAGGAGGAGGCGGGAGGATTTGATGAGTGCTGCTCCTGCTGCTGCTGCTGCCAGCCTTTTCCTCTGGAGTGTGGCAGGCGTTGTTGCTGCGCCCGACTCCTCCAATATTCCTCCCACCACTCCAACTCTCTCTCTTTTTACTGTTGTCGCTTCTTCGATCTTCTTCCCTCTCAACAACACTCTTTCGGGCCTCTGTACTCTTCTCTATCCCTACAGTACTATTATTCTCTGTCTCTTCTTTCTTCCTATGATGGAACAGAACAGAACAGAATTAGTAGAATATAATAGGATAGGGAGCAGTCCCCAGCGGGGATGGGAAGCAAGAGAAAAGAAGAGAAGAGAGAGAGAGAGAGAGGAGCACCCAAAATTCTTGAGGGAGGGTTTGATTTGATTCGATTCGGTTGAGAGAAGAAGAAGAAGAAGAAGAAGAAGAAGAAGAAGTTGAAGTTGCTGCTGTTGAGATGAGTGAGAAAACCGGTGGCGTTTTATTAGGAGAGGAGGAGGCACACAGGGCACTATATATATAGGCAAGGATTAGTAGGAGGCTCTTCCTCCTTAGGCTGCGAAACCCACTTGGGTCATTTCATTTCCCTTCACACCACCACCCCTCCCCTGCTTTCCTTTTTCTTGTGCTTGGCGATTGATTATATTGAATGGAATAGGACTGCTGGGGCAATCTCAACTCTCAACGGCTCTAAATACTCGGGGCTCCCCTTCGACAACAATACTTTTTTTTTTTTTTTTTTTTTTTTTTCCTAGTGTTACTAGCTATTCAATTTAATTTGGCTTTAACTCCCTCCAGCTTCAATCTCTTCTTTTAATAAAAGCTCGGATCCGCCTCCCACTTCTCGGATTTCAACTCCAAAATCTACCGTGACCGCAATCATCAATAAAGCTACTCCATTACTCACCATAATCGAGCCATGGGGATTCGGAGAAGCATCAAAAATATATATATATAAAGATAAAAAAGACACCGTGATTAACTATTAAATGAAAGGAAGTCAATAATTAAGAAATAAATAATTGACTTTGGGCCTTCCATGTGAAAAAAAAATTGATCTTACGAATTTAATGGCCCTCTTAATAATAATACCTAGGTTTATAAAGCTCGATACGGCATTTAGGAGGTATTAAATTTTTGGCGCGGGCCTGCGCATGACAGCGCCCGTCCAAATGGTGAAGCATGCCCATCCACGAATTACAATCATTATATAACTCTACAAACAATTTACTTATCAGCAGCACAAGTTAATGATCCGATCGAGTTTTCTATAATATTCTGATTTATCTCATTTCAATATTTTTTAAAAAATTAAAATATAAGATGATTTTTTTATGTATATTTATCTGAATATATTTTTAGATTGTCAATTCCATCTAAAAGTAAGGAAAGAGCACCGAGAGAGAAAAGAGCTAGATATATTATAAGAATAAAAAAAATATATATATTAAAAGTTAAGAAATAGAGTATAAGTGAAAGTTAAGGACTATTCTTATATATGTTGTGAGACCAGCAAGAGATGAACGAGAGAGAAGAGAATATGAAAAACAAAGAAAAAAGAGATTAATATAGATTATTGAACTTAATAATAGAGAGAGACTATTTGGCATTAATCATGGGATAAGCAAGGGAATGATATGGTATCTCTAAGATATGAATATGAATATCCACTAAAGATGACCTCATCATTTTTAATGAATTATGACAAGAGAATGAGCAGTAGATCACTGCTTTGGGTGCCCACGGATGCTGGTGCAGTAATGGATTTATTAATGTATTGGCTTATATAATTTAAAGAGTTCAATTTTATTTTTCCTTTTAATTAGCTGATACAAGTTATTAAGACATCATTTGGTTATAGTATAAGGGATAACTAGTTGTATCGGGAATAAGAGGCGAATTAGTTGTATCCGGAATAAATATAAATATGAAAATTAGCTGAAATTATTATAAAAATGTGTTTGATATAATAACGGAGAATAAGAGGAATAGAAAATAGTATTAATATGAAATGATCGACGAAATTATTCTTAATCTAATAATTTTTTAAAACAAATAAAAATTTTATTTGTATGATTTAAATATTTAATTTAAAATATTTATTAAAAAAATTTATTAAAATTTATATTTTACTGTATATAAAAAAATTATTAAAAAAAATAAATTTCTTAATTTTTTAATAAATAATAATAATTTGAAATTTATAAATTTAAATATCTTAAATTTTTTTTTTTAAAAAAAAAAAACGACTGGAGACAAGGTTGAAAAACGCCCCACTTAAAATGCATTTGAAGATTAAAAAAAAATATCGAATATCCATCTCCAAACCAAACAGACCCTTAAAAATATTAGAGAAAATTTTCAAATACATAAATAAATCTTTAGGGGCATCTTACGAAAAACTTTAGCATTTCCTTGAATGTATATTCACCCCATATGGACCCATATTAGTCTTATTCATTTACGTTCGTTTGTTTTGATTGCATTGTAGTTATCATTCGACCAAATTATTTGAGAAAATTATCTAAATTTATTGAACTTTTGTCTAGACTTTTTAACCTTGCAGTCTTTCAATTCTTTAATGGACATTTGGTAAAATAACATTTTTGTTCAAACCTTTCAATCTTTGATGACTATAAAATTTAAGTGAAAACAACATGGATTAAATTGAAATTTCTAGATAGTACAGGAACTATCCAAAATGGATTTAAAAGCGACGGAATAATGACTACAAATACCCATATATATATATATATATATATATATATATATATATATATATATATATATATATATATATATATATATATATGAGAATGTCCCAATATCCATAGGAGGATGTAGAAGGACACTAGCATGGTAGATCATATAATTTGCTTAACATGAATTTTATTTTTATTTTATTTTTTTGAGAGCAATATAGCTTACTACTGACTCATTTATTTAGGAGATGAATTGGACTACATGGCGAGGCAGCCTAGTAACAAACAATAAAAAGCAAAAAAAAAAAAAAAATTCACAACGACATAATACAACTAAAATCCTGCAATGAAGGGCTACTCGTAGGAGAACACCCATAGGTTCCATAGCTCACAAATACCCTCTTACAGATGGCATATGGTGGATTTCTTCTTGTCCAACATTTTTCTATTCCGCTCCAACCAAAATCACCTACCATGAAGTGACAATTATCGCACACTCCTATACCCCTAAGGCTCCGCCTTTATAATTATTGGCTTCCTAAAGATTAGTCACTGAAGAGTAGTTGTTAACAAACAATTTATTCAGAAGTAGACTCTCCAGCAAAATTTTGATAACACCACATCCCACAAAAAGGTGGTCTATAGTCACAGTCTCTTCTCTACAGAAAACACAATCCGCTTTTGAAGATTATCTACCATTTCATAAGATTATCTACTGTTAGAACCCTATGTTTCAGGACGGTCCACATCACTTTCAGAGAGGTTTTGGTAGACTACAACTGATTATATCTCGTGTCTTTGTTTCTCCCGTCTTGCAAAAAAGTTATATAGCGACTTGACAAAAAACTTATCCGAATAGGCCCACCTCCACTTAGCATCGTCCTAATTAACCATTGCTTAGTGTCATGCTGGATACGGTCTTATTAAGATCTCTAATCAGTTCTTTGTCTTGATGAGTACTAGGCACAAACTAGAATAGGATCTCGTGCCATTTCCATCCTTTGCCCTCAAAACATTCTCTTATCTGATAGTTTTTGTTCACGACTTTTCTAAATATATAGAGAATTGCGAATGTAGAGGCAATTGACCACACCATTTGTCCAACCATAAATCCACACATCCATCATCCCCGAGCGAGTAGTGTGTTCTACATTAGAAAACCTCCTTGCTCCCTAAGACGCTCGTCCACAATTGTGAGTGGTCTCCTTCGATAGTAATATAGGCCTTCAATCAGTGGGCCCTACACTTGATCCTTTTTAGAGTGAAACCTTCACCACTATTTTACTAGTAGAGCCATGTTCATATTCCTTAGATCCTTAACTCCTAGCCTTTCCTTCTCTCTACTCCTATCCATTAACTCCCATCGATCCAAACATTGCCTCCTAGTTATAGTTCCTCTTTTTTAAAAAAAAAACCTCTTCTAAAAGCTTCTATTTGATGTATTACCTATTTGGATGCTTTGAACACCACGAAACAATATAGAGATAGATTCGAGAGGATCGAGTTTACTAATGTTAACCTGCCTCCTAGAGAAAGTAATTTAGCCTGCCAATCTTTGATCTGCTTCTCAATTTTATTTATAATGCTCCACAAATCCCTCTTTCCTAGACGCCCATTCGTAAGAGAGAGTCGAAAGTATCTAATGAAGAACAACCCTAATTTACAATCCATTTATCTCAGCAAGAATCCCGCACCAACTATCCATTCTGCCCAAGTAAAACAACACGGATTTACTCATGTTTATCTTCAATCCCTTCTTCCCAATTTACACCTATTGATTTGGTACTTGTTGTTGGATTTCGCAATGAAAATATTAAATCGAATTTTTATCATAAATCTATTTTCTTACCAAACACTGACACAACTATAAAAAAAAAAAAATCAAATAAAAAAATATAAAGATGAAATAATTAAGATTGATTAATCAATAAAAAAAAAAAAAAAATCTTTCATTGATTAATTATTGAAGAAAGCATATAGTAGTTAATTAAAATAAGTCATTCGGTCATCTATAAATTGGTTGGTTAATAAATTTACAAGCGTCATCATCATTCATCAAGCTGCGGATTAGGAATATCCCCCATGATTGCTAGCAGTTGAGAGATAAGCCCAAAGAAGCTTGGAAAGACTGGGAAGAATCCAAAAGAGGTGTATGCTCATATATAATTATGTATATATATGATCCATCTCTCTCTCTCTCTCTCTCTCTCTCTCTGCGTCTCTCTCTTTATTTTATTTTTTACTTTTTATTTTTGGTTTTTTCTTCTGTGGCATATATGTTGGTTTATAGCAAACGGAGTTTTGCATGCATGCCCGGAAATAGCTGGCTTATTGCAAGAAGGGTTGCCCCGTTAATTCCTTACACAACCCCACGTTTGCCCCTTCATTCGGGATTTTGTCGGCTCGGTGCGGCCTCCTCCCCTCCCTCCTCCGCCCCAAACCCAAACCGAAACCCAACCCCAACCCCAACCCCAACCCCACTCGCACCTCCTTTGCGTTTTCAGTTTTGACCCACACCTCAATTATTATTATTTTTTCCTTTTCCCTTTTTCTTCTTCGTCTTCTTAGTTAATAATTATGCACCTCTTTAGCTCTTTCTTTTCTTAATCATCATTTTTCTTAAATTATTATAAATTGATCGGATTCATATATACATGGCCACTCGTGTTGCCCAAACGACGTCCTTATATAATGCTCGGCATTGTTTAGTGGCCCGGTAATGATTAATAGTGGGATTTGGACGCAATGCCCATGTTCTCCTCAGTCGACCTCACCGGCTATTAATCGATCTCACCCTCCACAAAAGCACGCACATGGCCCATGCACCGTCCTCTTCTCCGTTCCCAACCTCAGCATCTTAACTGAACAACCTTCACCAGAGTACTACTCGAACTCTATTTAAATTAACTAATCACATGCATCATTCATTATTTACGAAATTGCTATATATATATATATATATATATATATATATACCAGATGGTGGGTTTTGAAAAAAGGAATGTGTTGTTTACTCGTGGTCATATAGATGGGCTCTAATAGGCTTAATGCAACGGGATAAATGGAACTAAACTAGTAAGCACTAACAAAATATAGATTCCTTTGATGAGGAACAAATGGCGTTTAAGTTGGTGGGGGCTTAATTATTTAGCTTTCTCGGCATTACTTTACTAATTAACCTCTACTTTACCATTTTTCGGACGCCGTCGGGAATTTCTCTAATGGCGTGAGGAGGTGGGAGGGCCCCGCATCACACTAATTAATAAAGACGCCAAACACCTTTTAGACGCAGAGAGAGAGAGAGAGAGAGAGAGAGAGAGAGAGAGAAAGAAAGAAAGAAAGAAAAAAAGAAAGAGAGAGAAAGGGAGTTTAGGGATAACAAGATAAGGAGGTGCACACTATACCCACCACTCACGTGCCTTTTAACTTCACTTTCGACACACTCGTCATGTTTTCGTTGTTCACCATTTTCATCTACCACTCTCATATGCTCTTCTGTGCGCATTCTTTATCTCCATCTTACTACGCGCTTACGGAATAATTTTACGCGCTAATTAATGAGCAGTGTTGGTTGTGAATATTATTTGGTATATATTAGCTAGTAAGGAATAAGAGTAAATAGATCATATTAATTATTATTACAAGGTGGAGAAGGGTTGGAGTAAATGAGGTTAATTAGATGGGATTTATGTATGGGCTAGCTTGTATGTGGGCGTGTCCTACGCTAATCAACAGCGATGAGTGGGGTGCAGTGCCCTTTAAATTTGGTTTGGGTCATGGACCCATGCATATCCCGCTTTGGCGGTGGAGGGAATCTATTGCACTTCATTAAATACGGGTCACCCGATTCCTTTATTAACAACATAATAATAAAAAGAAAAGGTAAATATAATATATGTGGGGGCATAACAAGCTCCCAAAGCAGGTGGTGGCTCCACTCTCTCCATCACATCGGATTGATGCCAATAATTAGCTATAATTCCATCTCGCCTACCTCCTCATCCGCCTAATTTTCGTGCTGTAACGAATGTTAAAGTAGTATTTTCATATTAATTATTATTATTATTATTTAATATTTCAGGCATATATGTCATGTGAAGCTAATACCAAGTCAAAAAGACTGCTCAACTTCGGACTAACTAACTACTCAGTAACTGGGCTGGCTAGCTAGGCTCTTGACGGGATAATTGATCGGTTTCGGATTGGCTCGATCGAGTTCGCCCGCACTGTGGCCTGGTGGCCAAATTGGTCACCGTATATATGGTTACATGATCATGAATAGGATTGGTTGAGTCGTTCGATCGGAGCACATGCATGGACACACACATAAAGAAAATAATCTTATATACCGAGTATAGTACAGCATCTAATTATACTTTCACTAATGTTCTGAATTTCTATTATGGCCACAAATATATATATATATGCATGGTGCAACAAGTGGTCTAACTTTTGTTCAATTTTCGATACTAGATTGTCGCTAATATCCAGAATGCGCCTTTATTTATTTACTTCCCTGACTTCATTAGCTCGAACTATGTGAATTAAGTTGCTTGTAAATCTTCTCAAGCTGCTGCGGGTGAGGAGATCTGAGTTATCTACCAACCCTGGACTCGGGATCCAATGTCCGGCCATTGCACCTAGTCCGATCGAGTTCGAATCATCATGCATGACTCCCATGCTTGCTCGCTACGATATACGTACAAACATATATTTAATTCACTTGTAAAATGAGCTCATCCGGCTTTAATTGATCCTGTGTTGTGATAGGTCTTAATCTCTCGCAGCCGGCTAATCCTCTCTGATTTCGTAAAAAAATGAGAGACAATTTTATACGAAATTTCCAAGGATGCAATTTCTTTTTTTTTTCTTTTTCTTCGCCTATTTCCATTTCGAAGAATGCAATTCCATTTCCATTTTTGCTTAATTATATATACCCTACTACGTATACACATGCCACACAATTAACTACAATATTGCACAAGTATTACGACCTCTAGTTTGCACTAGCTATCTAGTCAACTCCTTTATGCTAAATGTGAAATTAAACAATATAAATAATCTTCAATTTAACCAATGGAAAGTCAACAGTCCCGTGCCAGTACTCCGTATGCAAATTAATTAAGTTTATTCATCGAATTGAATAACCGGCTGGTCAATTAGTCCGGGGACCTAGCTTGTAGAACCCTATATTTGTATGGTCAACTATATATATAAATAGATATATCCAAGCTAGGGAAACTATATGCAGATATATGCATTACTCTATTAATTGATCTGACCTGGTATTAATTTCCTGTCCTTTCATCTTGGAGGGACCCTCCAAATCCAATCCGTGCCAATTTACTGGGCAAAAAAATGCAATCGCCCACGAGTTTTCCACAAAAATTTCCCTATTTCCCTATAATTAATTAAGCTTTAAGTACACTAATAACTATATATATTTATTTACTTTTTATGTTTGAAGATCGTTCACCAATTAATTAATTTATGCCTATTTACGGATTCAAATTTAATTTTTATTTAATTATAGCCTGTAATAATTATAGATTATTTAGAGAAAGATATCGATCGATTACTAAATATTTTAAAAAATATATAATTTAATTTTTTGATTCAGACACAATCAAAGATTTTTTAAAATTTTCCAAAGTTTAATTAGAAAAAAATACTATGGACATGAAGTAATCTTTTAAATTAAGATTTTTATCTGTTTATTGATCAATGGTTAATTTTTTATTATTATTATTTATAAAATTAAGTAACGAATTATTTCTCTAAAAATTAATAAATAATTATAAATATTTAAACATTTTGACTTTATATATATTTTTTAAGAACGTATGTGGTATGGATATTAAATTTGAAGAATATCCGTCATTCCGTGAGTATATCACCACGATTTTGCGATGACCAACATTAATAAATGCTAGCGAAATTCTTACTGTGTTTTTATTATAAATTAGATTCACGTGCCTCAAAACCCGAAATTTGATAATCAACTAGATACAATTTTTTTTAGAAAAAGATAGCACGCTACCCACTTCGTTTATTTTTAAAATAAACTTAGCTGGAAATGTAAAACAACTAGCTAGGCTTCGAACTCGGATCACGAATATCAACCAATAAATTCTTTGTCACTCGCACTAAGAACGGTTGATACCAACTAGAGAAGTTGAGTGCAAAATGTAACATATATTTAAACCACTATTATTATTATTATTACCATTGAAGCATAGTGTTTTACAATAATTGTTGACTTCATCATATATGCTAGTTAAAATGGATGCAGGCCATTGAGGCGGAGGGGATGGTGATCGATCTGTCGGGGGAAGTAGAAAGGAATCTCCCACAATTCTTTTTGATTAGGGAAATGCAATTAATTGATGATGTTTAATTAAGACTATAATCTCTTGATTTGGGAGCAAATCTTAAGATTCGCCAATCACAAGTAACAGATGTTTAAATTAGTGCTTATTGTAGGCTTAATAAACCTAGTGTTTTGTGAAACAAATTTGCTTTAATATATTTTCTTTTGTCAAGTAAACTCATTTAAATTATCTTATCACTTCTCGCGTGTTACTTAAGCGAGCTAGTATTTAGTATATATATATATATATATATATATATATATATATATATATATATATATATATATATATATATATATATATATGTGCACGACCATTGAGAGTTGAATGAATCACAAAACAAAATTGGTCCTTGCAAATAAACGCCCTAAAAGAAAAGGAGGTCCTAAAAGTTGGAACATATATAATGGTGCAATCCATTGTGCCATGCACATATTGAAGACTTTATTTATCTTTTTAGTTTATTCAATTTGATTGAATAGCATGCTTGAACACAAGTAGGATTGTAGGTAGATTCTATGCAGCACAATATTTAAAAAAAAAATCTCTGCAAAGCAAACGATCTGATCGTTCATTTGATTTGAAAGACAGGATTCATTTTCTTCTATAGCAATAATAATTCAGCAACCCAGTAAAAAAAATATGATCTGCTAAATTAATTGGGAATCAGTGTTAGATGTAACTCAAAATTAAAAATTATTTTGATTTTATATTTTTGATTGGTAGATAATTTCATGGTGCGATGATAAAATCTTATAAATTTTTTTTTTTAAAAAATAAATGTATGTGGTGGAAGCGGAATGCTCGGGCGGACAGAAGGAACCTTCTGCGGTACAGATCAGATCCGTTAAGAGAAATCCGTTGGAATATTTGTTCTCTTTTTTTTTTTTGCCCTAAAGAGATCGAGGGAAGTAATACAGAATAATTTTTTTTTTTTATATAGTAAAATTTTTTTCTTTCGCTTGTAATTTTTTTTTTATAATTTTTTTTTTTACGTAAATTTATGTATTTTTATTTTATCTTATATTTAAAATTTATTTTTGTATAGTAATTATCTATATATTTTGTTTTTGTTTGTGGGCTCCTCGTACCAACTAGAGCTTATGAGCCACTCAAATGCAGAGACCAAGATTAGAAGGTTCCTACATCTACCTATATATAGTACCCCCTCCCCTTTTCCTTTTTTTTTTTTTTTTTTGGTTATCAATTGAAGGACAAGTGGGCCAATGCTCAACGGACCAATTTATCAGGGCCAAAACTTTTTTTGTACTCAAATTCCATAGGCCAAAATTGTATTAATTAATAGTCTCCTATACCATAATTTTGGTTCTCTTTTGAATTTGTAAACATGAATATATAGTGTTTGGTAGATTGGATATTTAAAATTAATATTATATTGAATTTTTAAATTATTTTTTTAAAAATAAAATAAATTATTTTTTTAACTAAAATATACTATTCTACAAAATTATAAATATTAAAATTTGTTAAGGAGCAAAAATTAAGCAGCTAACTTCAATCAAATATTGATAGAATCAAGATAGTAGCAGGTAAATGATAATAGATTGATAGGGATAGGAGTATCTTGAACATAGGTGACGCAGCTAAGAAAGAGAAGGCAAAGAAGAAGATAATTACCTGAAATTCATTACCAATTTGACTTCACCTGCCTAGGAATCCGGTGCTTACTAGCTACTTGCTAGGTATCCTTGTTAACACCAACCAATTTTTGTGTGTGCAGGTGAAGAAGAAGAATTTCTTTCCAAGCCTTGAGATGCCCTATATATTATTATGTTCAATAATTGGTGCGTAAGAATGATGCATACAACTTTAACCAAATAATGAATACTAGTGTTTAATTTGGTTGCATGAACTACTGTTCAAATCGAAAAGAAAATTTTTAAATATCTGATTTCATGCATATAATTAAAATGCATCTGGACTATTCCAGTTTTATACATTTTGGCAAAAATAATTAATTGTTCTAGTTTCAATAACTAGTTATAAATTATTTTTAGAAATTATTTTTGATACTTTTTTTTTTATGAAACCAAACATGACTAATAATCAATCTAGTTCTTGCTTACCAACCAATTACTTATATATATATATATATATATATATATATATATATATATATATATATATATATAGAGAGAGAGAGAGAGAGAGAGAGAGAGAGAGAGAGAGAGAGAGAGAGGAGCTTATATATTTTTAAAAGCGCAAGTCTAATTATATTTGTGAATTCTTTTACCATTGAATTTGTATTGAGATTTGTGTTTTTTACTTTTTGTTTCCCTTTCTTTAGTTGACTTCACAATGACATGGATCTCAATGTAAATTCAATAGTAAAAAATTCACAAGTATAGTTGGACTTATACTTTTATAAGTATATAAGCTCTTCTCTCTCTCTCTCTCTATATATATATATATATATATAGTCTGATTACTATGTTTGTAAAAAATATTAAACAATTGATGCTTGTATATATATATATATATAGAGAGAGACTCATATACTATCTATAGTATCGGAATTTCGGTACTATAGTTTCATTTTTGATTTTAGGGTGTTTAAATTAACTATTAATACTGTTAAAACTGATCTAAAATATTTATTTATTTTTTATATATTTTTTCAACATAATTTACTTTATAATCAAATCATTTTAAAATTATTAATTTTAATGACTATAATGACGAATTTGCAGTTAAACAGTATAAAATAATTTAAATTTATTTAAATTTTAATAAAAAATATTTTAAACTATTTAAATCAATATCATTCTTGATTTCGAATTCAAAAATTATATTTTTAAATTTTAAAAATTATTAAATTTTTATCGTTTAATTCGACATAAGTTATTTACTAAATATTAGTAAAGGATGTTGAAAAAAATAAAAATTTTATTACTAAAATTTTTATAAATTTTATATTGTGTGCGTGTGTAGATTTAGGTAGTCCCAAGAGGAGAGTGAGCATTAATAAGAGGCACCACCATCTAAGCTCCGTCCACCACTCAACCTCTGCTCCACTAGCAGCCTCTGTCTCCCTCTTGTCTCCCCTTTGAGAGGGATTTCAAAAAGCTTGGATGGAAACTGCAGTAGCTCGCTCTACACGACTCCATTGAAATCGAGAGAGAAATATATATATAGCTAGCTAAAAACACAAGCCAGTGGGGAGAGATCTCATTCATTAAATGTTAGATACATACACTCTCGCAATGTGTAGTAATCTTCAGTGGTCAACACCCAAATATGTATCGAGTTCCATCAATCCTTTCATGGGGACTCCTGATGAGGGTGCACACTTTTGTTCACACAAAATATTTGGTGATGGATTTGGATCCATGTGACCACTATTTGCCCATTGTGCCCCACTGTTTCGAGGAGAGGTGAGAGGTGAGAGGTGAGAGGTGATGAGGAGCCAGCAGCTAGCCCCATGGTCCAATCGATCACTTGTGGATCGCAACTCTTTTGTACATGGTCAAAGTCGAGTGGGTTTAATAAATTGATGTGAGAAAGGCACAACTTAGAGGAGCTATAGCCACACTGAGCCTGCCTGGGTCCCATCCCAATTCCAACCCCTAAAAGGGACACCCCACATGAAGTGGGGGCCAATTAAGATTTGTGGGAGGCTGGGAAATAAAACACCAACTCGGGAGTTAATGCTTTCCCTTCAATCAAATTGTGCTCTCTCTTTCTATATCTCTATCTCTCCCTATTATTGTCTCAATCCTAGGAGGGTGTGGCTACGGATGAGCTGTTGTAAATTTAGGTGGCCCATCCCAGATTAGGTGCCGCACTGGAAAATTAACCTCACCAAACACCGACAAATAAGATACCCAATTTCACTGTTTTGCAGAAAAACCACAACAATTATTTGTTACATTCCTTTCTCCTTTTTCTGGTTTTTGACCCCAATTATTTGTTGCACCAGGCATCTTCTAATATTGAGATCGATCCTAATTAGCAGCTCTCTGAATTCTAAATCCTTAGAACCCGGACAAGATGAAGGATCTTTCAGGATGCTGCTGGAGATCATGAATTCCATATAATAATCCCCGTTTGCTTGGTACTCCTGGATCTAGTAAGACCAAATAATTCAACTCATTCCCACTCTTTGACCATGCATGCTTTTAGAAAATAATAATAAATACATTACACAGTTTTGTTGTAGCTAGGGGGGAGGGGCTGTTTTATTTCAGCTGTATGCATGTGAATGTGAACTAATGAAATGAGCCAGTTTTGGTCTAAATCTAAATACATTCAAGCGTTCCGGGTGAATATGATACTAAAAAAAATTTAGATAATTTTACCTGCTGGGCATAACATTAGTGTGAGTTACACTATCCAGGACAGTGATATGTACTGCATTATTTCACACACTTTGCGAATTGAACTGTAGCATAAGTTAGCTGGGGGGTCACAAAATTAAAAGAACAAGCACAAAGGGGAAATTGATAGTGCAAAGGTAATTATGAGCGTTTAGCTAGAGTGTGTGTGGGGGAAGGGGGAGGAGCAGCTAGCGTAGGAAAAAGTAAGAGAGAAGGAGAAACACACATTCGTGAACATGCTCGTGTTGTTCACGTGCTAAAACTATCCTAGAGAGGGTCCAGAAATAATAAAACAAAGAAAAGAATTCAACTAGAAAAAAAGAAAATATATAAAACAAGTAGCAGATGACGAAAATAAGCGGCCCAGCAATTTAAACCAAGTTTGGAATTGTGCGTGGTATCTAAATGTAACTTATTTCATACTTTTAACTCATTATATAATGAGAATTAGCATCTGAACAACACGCGAGTCATGAATGCTCATTTAACCACAGTTTTAATTACAATTTTACGATCTTAAAAAGGAAAAATGTTACATGTAGGTAGCTTCCTATCACACGTGTCAAAGTGGCAACTCCGGGTCCCTCCTCCATACTGGATCCGCATTCTCGGGGCCCAACAAAACGACGCTCCCTGATTAAGATATCTTTCGTAAAATCTGAACACAAAACAAATACCAAAACAAATCCCATACTTACAATACCCTATCGATATTTGATAAGAAAGAAGAAGAAGAAGGAATTAGAGTACGAAAAACAAGGTTTATTAGTACATGAAACAAAGAAAAGCATTGCATGATATGCGCACTCTTATTCGTGTGAATGGGGAATTGAGTGAATCCCTTGCCTAACTAGCTACCTAACAACCGTACCTAACCTGTCCGACTCAATTTGATGCCGAGTGATCTTTATGAGCTGTAACCATGATTTCCGGTCCTTGCCATGGACCCATCCACGACTAACCCTCGGAACTCGAAACTTGGAACTCTAATTTGGAATATCTCTCTTTTTAATGCGAGCTACTTAATAATTTTGCAAACTTATAATAGTTGTTTATCGTGCCAAACTGATCATGAGATTCACTTCTCCTTACGAAATTAATTATTAAACCTGCCCTATTTAATTCAGCTCGTACGGTTGCCAGGAGGTGCTTGACTAAATAAATTAAGCAACCCAGCTAGCTAACACACTCCGCGCGCGACTCAGCTAGGAGTTAATTAGGTTCGAACCAAGTTTAATTCAGGCCTCAACTGGGAGCCATGCAAGCAATAATACCCTTGAGGAATAACAGTGGACCATCTGTTACTTTCATTAGCTGATGTGAACTGTAATATATATATATATATATATATATATATATATATATATATATATATATATATATATGTATATATACACGCATTGTGTAAACTAAGGAAAGATATGACTAATTTAGATCGCGCCTTTCAATTTTCAAACAATTCGTAGTCATTACGACAGAACCAAATGCGTTTGTGCCAAACGACACTAATTAGTGATGTTGTGCAACAAACCCATGACAATCCAGACCATTAATGACTCCTGACGACTAGTTGAGATCAAATTATTAAAGCGTGACAAAACCATCTCAACTAATTATTGCGACAATTCTTAAGCTCTCCGTGGAACTTCAACCACACTAACGACTAGGTTCAGGCAGCTAAATTCACTAAATTCAACACTTAATTACTAGCTAGCTTGACTTGTCTGTGTGTGTGTGTATATATATATATATATATATATATATATATATATAAAGAGAGAGAGAGAGAGAGAGAGAGAGAGAGAGAGAGAAAGTTATACGGGATGGAATGCTTTTATAAATAAGGAGTCTTTTTAATTTATAAATTATTTTTAATGTTAAAATTTTTAAATCCATAATTAATTTCGTTAAATTTGATATAAAGTATTTAAAATAATTAAAAAATATTTTTTAAAATTTTTTAATATCTTTTACATAGTGATCAAAAAAATTCAAAATCAATATTTTTAATGATCGTGGAAGTCGTTTGAAAATTTAACGATATAAAAATATTTAAATCACGTGAAATGTTGATAAAAAAAAAATTTATGCTATATAAAATAATATCAATATTTTTTATTTAAAATTTTAGTGTCATATCGTAATATTTTGTGACATTTTAGTTTTTAGTCGTTGATTTTGAATTCCTTCGATTACTAAACAAATGATATCAAAAAATCGTAAAATTTATTTTCTAAATATTTTAAATATTCCAGCCTCTCTCTTTTATATATATATATATATATATATATATATATATATATATATATATATAAGAGAAGTTAAGCTAGGCTCCTATACTATCAATAGTATTAGAGCTCCGGTACTATAATTTCATTTTCGACCTTAGGGTCTTCAAAATTTTTTTGTTAGAATTATAATATTTATAGTACCATATATTTTACTTTCTTTATATGGTATACTACCATATATATTTCTTTATTGTTATGATATTTTACCGTTTTTTACATGATATACTACCATATATATTGTTATGGTATATTACCATATTTTCTTTATATAACAGAATACAATCCTGTTCTTCCATGTAAAACTTTTTCCTTCTCTCTATATAAGAGAATGGATTTAGATGAATAATATATACAAAATTTTTCAATTCTCTTGTTTCATGGTATCAGAGCCCTTCTAGGGTCTTATTTTCTTTATTATTATTATTTTTTCCAATCGACGACAGTATTGCTCCGTTCTTAAAAAAACGAATTGTCCGTCCGAGGTCAGCACTGGCGTTGCACCGGTTCGTGTCATTGACTAGGGCCGCGATCGCCATCATCACGTCAGTGTGGTCCCACATCGCTGGGAGCCTGCCCGAGTCCATCTCAGTTGTCGGCAAACTTGCTGTCTAGCAAGTCATTTCTTCATATTTGTCTATTCTGTTTCTTTATTTGTTTTGTCATGGCATCTTCTACCCCACCATTTCCACAATTAGATGTCAAATTATCTGGATCTAATCACCGGGAGTGGTTGGTGTCTTTACAACTTCTATTTGATACTCTAGACTTGACATATCATATTGATGGAACTACCCCTCCTGTTGATGAGAAGAAACTCATAGAGTGAAGTATTGCTGACAGACGTACTCGTGGAATTATATCCACATCTGTGGAAATTGACATTAGAATGCAGTTGGTGAGTTTCTATACAGCTCAACAAATGTGGGTTCATCTTAAAAAACTATATGAGCAGTCTAGCTGTGCTCAGTCCTATGCTGAATTTCAAGAATTGACATTGGCCCATCAAGATGAACGTTCTATTCAGGAGTTCTACAGCTTTATGCAAGCACGGTGGCGCCAACTATCAACCATGGAAGGGTCACTGTGCCAGACTTGTTTGGCTTGCACTTGTGTTACCAAACAAACGCAAGTTCGTGATCAGCAGCGCCTTTTCCAATTTCTTATGCGTCTACGGCCGGAGTTCGAGGCCTTACAAGGCCAACTTCTTCAGCGATCTCCGCTACCCACCATTGATGCTGCACTCACCGAGCTTATTGCAGAGGAAACTCGACTTCGAGTATTGCATTCCTCTAGAGCTTCAACACCGACTATACTTACTGCTCCAAATCAAGTTCCTCCTGCTCCAATTGTTTCTTTATCTGAGTCCGTGAGTTCCTTCGCCTCGTTTGGCCCTCGGAAGAACAAACGCCATATCCAATGCAAATATTGCCAACTTTGGGAGCATTATATTCAGGACTGCAGGAAAAAAAAGTGGGTTGATCAACATCGACAGTATCCACGCGGTCATCCTGTTGCTGCTTCTACTTTACAGTCTGAGCATCCTTCTTCTAGCGAAGTGGGACATAACACTACCTCTACTCAACTTAACTGGCCTCAACTAATGCATCTACTCCAACAGAGCAATTTGAATATATCACCTCCGAAAAAGCCAGAATCTAGTCCTCAGACATCATCAGCACCACCAGGTTTTGGCTCCCTTTCAACACCTAGCTTTGGAGGTACTTCTAAGAATTCCTGGATTTTAGACTCAGGTGCTTCTTTTCATATGACTCCCAATAGTTCATTACTTTCTTCAACTTCCCTTTTGTCTTCTCCGCTCAATATTTTCACTGCTGATGGTACACATCTTCCTGTTACTCATTCTGGTACATTATCACCTACCATTAGCAATTCTGCAAAATTTTCAGTACCCCCTGTTTTGCACATACCAAAACTTTCCTTAAATCTTTTATCTGTTGGCTAAATTACTGATCATGATTGCACAGTTATATTTGACTCATCTTCTTGTCGTGTTCAGGATCGTCGAACAGGAAATTTGATTGGGCAGGGCCATAGGCGAGATCGCTTGTACTACATGGATCATCTGCATCTACCATCCAGCCATGCCTTCTTTAATGCCGCCACAGTCTCCACCACCTCTAATTCCACCACCTCTAATACTACTTTAAGGCATCGTCGCTTAGGTCATCCTTCTTCTGAACATCTTAATGTCTTAGTTCGTCGTGGTGTTTTAGGCAAATTTTCTATTTCCAATAATTTTAGTTGTATGGGTTGCAAACTTGCTAGGCATACTACTAAACCTTTTCCTATAAGTAATTCTATTTCTCATGCTGCTTTTGAATTAATTCATTCTGATGTTTGGGGCCCTGCTCCTATTTCTACACGAATTGGCAATCGATACTATGTGATCTTTGTTGATGATTATTCTCGTTTTACCTGGATATATTTCATGAGCAATCGGTCTGAACTGGTACAAATATATAAAAATTTTATTATTATGATTCAAAATCAATTTGGTACAAATATTAATGTTTTTCGTTCAGACTCTGGAGGTGAATATACCTCTTATGAATTCAGAAATATTCTTGCAAGTCAAGGCACCTTACCTCAGCTTTCTGCCCATATGCCCACCAGCAAAATGGGGTTGCTGAATGAAAGCATCGTCATATTATGGACACTGCAAGATCTCTTTTTTTTGATGGTTCCGTGCCAGCACAATTTTGGGCTGATGCTGTTAATACTGCTGTTTTCTTAATCAATATTATGCCTTCTAGTGTCCTATCAGGTGTCTCTCCTAGTGAGCGGTTGTTTGCCAAACCTCCCTCATATGATCACTTGCGCGTCTTCGGTTGCACTTGTCTTGTCCTGCGACCTCCTCACGAACGAACTAAATTATCTCCTAAATCTGCTATTTGTATCTTTTTAGGGTATAGCCTCGAGCATAAAGGGTATCCCTGCTATGATCCCAACACGAGACGTCTTCGAATTTCTCGTGATGTGATTTTCTTTGAGCACCTTCCCTATTATGCCCAACCCGTACCAGCCACTGCAACATCACCATCCCACAATGTTGATCTTTCATTTTTGAATGATTCATTTTTCCAAAAAAAATCTCTCTCCTGTCACTTCTCCTGCAGATGACACTGAAGTACATGCACCTTGTGATAGCCCCTCCATCGAAGCTCCAATCGACGATCCTCCGACATCCGTGCGTCGTTATCCTCTTCGAGAATGCCAGCCTAAAAAGTTCTTTGGTTGTATTACCTCACATTCTCTTTCTCCACAATTTCATACATTTCTTGCTACTATCCATACTCACCAGGAACCCCGAACGTACCGCCAAGCTGTTGCCATTCCAGAGTGGCAAGATGCTATGTCTGAAGAACTTAAGGCTCTTCATCACACTGGCACTTGGAAACTTGTTCCCCTTCCTCCAGGGAAGGTTCCAATCAGCTGTAAATGGATCTACAAAATTAAGACAAAGTCTGATGGCTCTATTGATCGCTATAAGGATCGCTTAGTTGCTCGTGGTTTTACTCAAGAGTATGGCATTGATTACGAGGAGACATTTGCTCCAGTTGCTAAAATGACATATGTTCGCGTACTTATAGCTGTTGCTGCTTCTCGTGGATGGCCGTTGTATCAACTTGATGTTAAAAATGCCTTTTTACATGGTGATCTTTATGAAGAAGTTTACATGCAACCACCTCCGGGCCTTAATTGTGATGACCCAGATCTCCGCGGAGCCTTTGCAGTGTGATCAACGACTTCTTGAGGCTTTTTTTCGGTGTGTTGGAGGTGTTTGTGCGCAATTCGGACCTCAGGATTGGACCCAGCGCGAAATTTGGATTAAGAATACCTTTCTGGATGCCTTTGCCAAATTTTAGAAGCGGAATTTGGCAAAACGGACGTCGAATTTGGACTCAGCGCGCGAAAACGATTAAAATGAGATATTTACTTGTATTTTTTGGAGCCTAGATGTGCAAAAACGGATTTCGAGGCTAAAATTATTGTTCCGGCGGCCGGGGCTGCACCAGCGGCGGCGACAGAGCGCGGCGGCGCGGGCGCGGCATGCACGGGCGCGGGCGCGGGCAGGCGCGGGCACGGCGGCACGGGAGCGGGCAGGTGCGGGCGTGGGCGCAGTGTTCAGAGTTGGTGTGCCATGTGGCGGCTCCCCATTGGACGCGCTGGGGACACGTGGCGGCTTCGGATTCGGCGGGTGCATCGGGTGCGTGCACCGGGCGCAGTGTGTGGAGGCGGTGACATGTGGCGCACAGTGATTGGCCGGTCAACGAACGTGCGACAAGTGCGTTGGCGCGACGCACGATGGACCGCCCGGGCCACGTGTCGCCCGCTCATTGGCGGGCGCAGTGACCCGGCGGATTCGGCGTGAACCGCGGCCCACGGTTCCCGCCGTGGACCGTGTCTCCACGCGGCGCGCCGCAATTGGCGGGCGCGCGTGCGCCGGGCGTGCGGGGCGCGGAGCGGGTGACGTGGCGCGCCGAGAGGGATTCAGGCGCGCACAGTATTGGGCTTGGGCCGGATTCGGGCGCTCGAATCCGTTGCCCGAATCCGAACCCCCTTATTTGTGGGCTTGGACTTTAAATAGCAGTTCACCTTGGAATTTTCGGGCTTTTCCCGAGCTCCTCTGCGACTGAGCCCTTAAGCAACTTTGTTTCTCATCTTGTGCTGCATCTCTCGGGGGAGTTTCGGAATTTTTGGAGGGCGCGTCATCGACGACTTCGGCTATTCGGCGCAGTGCAACGTTTCTTCTTTGGTGGCCCATTTTCGTCGCGTTTTGGTCCACGAGGTACACAGAGTTAGTCCGACGGAATTTTTGGACGATTTTCATGGTGTTGGTTTCACGAGAGGTAGGCCTTCGATTTCCGTGTTGATCACCTGACTTCATTTTGAGTTCTTGGCATGGTTTATGAGGCATCTTTGAACCCCTTTTTTGCTGGTGGGTTTTCTGGAGAGTAGAGGCTTGTCGTATTTTTATATCTGCACTCGGGTATCGGATTTCGACATGTGAGGACTCGATCGATATCTACGCTTCGTGAGGAACGGACCCGTATTTTTATCGGAATTTTTGAAGGACGCTTCAAAGGTGATAATTAAGTTTCTTTGGGACTGTGTTTCTGCAGGCTTATGTTCATGAAGGTTTTGGCTTACGACGATGTTCTAATTGTTTCTTGACCTACAGGTGTCGGATTTGGACGTGCAAATACTCGTTTCGATGGGCTCGCAGCGAGGATCGCAATGATTATTTTTCTAAAATTTTCTGAGTTTATCTCGTAGGTGAAAATTATCCATTTTCGGGGTTGGTTGTAAGGACAGCGGCATATTGTGCATTTCTTGGATTAATTGTACGCCGTTTGGGTTACCTTTGCAGTGTTTGCGGCGTGTCGTGTTTACCTGGAGTATGGGTGCATATGGATCCGTGCTTCGCGATCAAGGTGGGTGGTTGCTATATCCCTCTATTTTGACATGCTCACTAGAATTATTAGAGTGATTCCCCTGTGTTAGGATTATGGATTAACAATTAGGATTGGAACTATGCATGCTTGTTTGGATATATGGATATATTGTTAGCACTTACCCTTGCATGTGGAATTTATTGTCATATTGGGACAAGGTGATTTATCCTTTTAGTGGGTGCTATGTGGGGATATTTGGACATGCATAGGTGGATGATTCATGTAAGTAGTGGTTTATGTGAGATTCAGGATTGTTTCTGCTCCTTATTTTTCCTTTCCAAATGAGAACACTTGCATGCTTGTATGGACATCTAGATAGGCCATCTTTTAATGCTACACTATCATGTTGGAACTTGACTTAGGAGAAATCATGTTTGCTTCTTTTCTCATTTTCGTTAGTTAGGTGGTTCATGTTGCTCGGGTTCGAGCAGGGGTTTGGGATAGTGTAGCCGGGGCCTGGATTGTGGATTGTGGGTTTTGTGGCAATCGCGGATATTGGGCGGTTGACCGGAGGTCAGGGGTTGGACTTGATGTTAGTCGGTAGAGTTCGCGGCAACCGCGGGTATTGGGCGGTTGACCGAAGGTCGGTTGTTGTACCAGATTGTGGGTTGTGGGGTATTGTGGCGACCGCGGACATTGAGCGGTCGACCGGATGTTTACTTATGCATCAGATTGGGGATCAGATTTCTCTAGTGGATGGAGTTTCTCACTTTTTGAGTATTATTGCATTAGACTGGGGGATCGGGTTATCTTTAGTGGAGGGGTTTTTTTCACTTCAATCATTGTCGTGATCTAGTCCTGCTACAGTGAGATATTGAGACATGGTTACTGTACTTGTGACTTATTACTTTACTCGTGTGGGTCGCTCCCCTCGAGTGCCACTCCGGAGTGTGCGACAGGCAGGCTTTGAGTCCTCGGGACTCCTTCTTTGCATCAGGGTTATGCGTATGCTGGCATACCCGATGCGGCAGGCAGAGCAGGCAGTACCAGTTTTTATTGGTGGATGGATTGGGTGTCTTTGGGACGGTTGGTTACTGATGCATACTTTCGGTTATTCTATTTGGATTGCATTTAGAGGCATAGTTGTGGTAGCTTCATTTTCCTCATCAGTTCTGTTATAGTTTACCACTTCTTCTTTCCCCTTTTTGCCTTTGGTAGACCTAGTGGGGGCGTCGGAGTTTGAGACTTTACCCACTTGGGGAGGCTACTGGTTTATCTGTAGTTCTCACCCCCATTTGTCTTTTCCTCTTTTCTTCCCCATGTTTTGTAGTGTCATCTGCGGGAGCTGCTGGGCTTTCAGCGGCTGATCGAGGAGAGAGGACGGCTGAGTTGATAGATCAGATGGCAAGATGAGAGAGTTAGCTGGACTGTTGATGTACCCTTCTTCCTCAGACGGTCGTACCTTACTTTTGGGTCTGGTTTTAGCCAGCTGTTTGTATTTTTTTTTGGGTGAGCTGGGAGTGACAGATTTATTATTTTTTTTACAGATGTACTGTATTTTATTTCCAGTTTCAGTCTGAGATGTATTAGTTTTTAGTTCATCTATGTTTTATGCTCTTTATTATTATCTCTTATATCTGAGCAGGTTGCTGGCGCTTCGTGTACGCGGAAAATTTCGTGTGCACGGCGGATCTGTAGACGGGCACGGGTTCTGGTTTACACCCGGGGCGTGACATTAATCACCTACTTGGCCATGTATGCTTACTTCGCAAGGCATTATATGGTCTTAAACAAGCTCCTCGCGCTTGATTTGAGAAGTTCTCGGCTACCGTTATTTCTGCAGGTTTTCATCAATGTGAAAATGATCATGCGTTATTCATTCACTCTTCTGCTCGTGGTATTACTGTTTTACTTCTTTATGTTTATGATATGATCATCACTGGTGATGATCCCGATTTCATATAATTTATCAAGTCTTACTTTAACCGTCAATTTGAAATGGAAGATCTCGGGCCCCTCCGTTATTTCCTAGGTATTGAAGTAGCCTACGGTCCTAAAGGCTATTTGCTATCTCAACGAAAGTATACATAAGATCTCATCCTTCGTGTCAGTCTTACTGACAATGACACAGTCAATACTTCGATGCAGCTCCATCAGAAACTAACTCCTACCATGGGTGAGCCGCTTCGAAATCCCACACGCTTTCGAGAATTGGTTGGAGCTCTCGTTTATCTCACTATCTCTCGTCCAGATATTGCTTATGCCGTCCACATAGTAAGCTAGTTTGTTCAAGAACCAACTTTTGTTCACTATGCTGCCGTTCTTCGCATTCTCAGTTATCTTCGAGGTACTATTAATCAAAGTCTTTTCTTTTCTTCCACCTCGAGACTTGAACTTCGAGCTTATTTTAATGCTGATTGGGCAGGGGACCATACTGATCGCTGATCTACCACAGGTTATTGCATTTTTCTTGGTGATTCTCTTATTTCATGGCGAGCAAAGAAACAAAATATTGTCTCCAAATCCAGTGCCGAAGCTGAGTATCGTGCTATGTCTACTGCGGCTTCTGAGATTGTTTGGCTTCGTCGTCTTCTTAGTGATGTTGGCGTTACTTGTTCTACTCCGACACCTCTAAATTGTGACAACCAAAGTGCAATCAAGATTGCTAATAATCCAGTATTTTATGAACGCACTAAACATATTGAAATTGATTGTCATTTCGTTCGACATCATTATCTTAATGGCACACTTGCCTTGCCATTTGTATCATCTCGCCTCCAGCTTGCTGATTTGTTTACAAAGTCTCATACCACACAACGACATCAATTTCTTTTGTCCAAACTCTCGGTGTTTAATCCACCTTAAGTTTGCAGGGGAGTATTACCATATATATTATTACCTTATATATTATTTCTTTGTTAGGATTGTAATATTTATATTATCATATATTTTACTTTTTTTACATGGTATACTACCATATATATTTCTTTATTGTTATGGTATACTATCTTTCTTTACATAATATGCTACCATATATATTGTTATGGCATATTACAATATTTTCTTTATATAACATAATATAATTCTGTTCTTTCATGTAAATTTTTTTTCTTTTTTCTATATAAGAGAATGAGTTTAATGAATAATATATACAAAATTTTTTAATTCTCTTGTTTCACACCTAATATTGAAGGTGATGCTTATGAAAGAGTGTGTGACGCAAAGGAGTAGTGATGATTTGCTCTCTTTAATTGAAGTAGTGATGATTTGCTCTCCTTAGTTGAAGTGTCGGCAGCACGATTGGTATTTTTTGAATAGAACTGTTTTGAGAATAACCACAGCGACTGCATGGCGAACGCCCAACTTTTACTTTTTCTAAGATCAAATTTATTTGGAAGTCCAGAATTATATTAGAGAGATATGTAGAATCAATAGTGCTGTGCTAGATTCTGGGATGACGCGGCTCAAAAGATGTGGCTTGTCTACACTTGATAGTAAAGCTTATGAGAGTGCGGTATTCAGATCCCACTTTTACTAGTGGGTTCCTAAGAATTAATCCATCAAAAGCTTTCCAGTGCACAAACTAATTAATTAAGCCACTCGTGGGCTTGAGTAGTACTGTGGAATCCATCCACCCAAGATGCCTGTTAATATTTGCACGCAACTCTCTTTCTTTTTATTTTTTCCTATATTAATTAAGGGCTAATAACTAATAAATAAGAGAGCAAAAGGGGAGAAAGGGTCCCTCTTTGGACTATGAGACGTGGCACCCTCCCTCCGAGTTAGGTGCGCATCGGCATGGCGCTTTCCGCGAGCATCCTTAATTAATTTTGTCACCCTCTATTCCTATTAAGCATTTTTTTTCCATTTTTTTAATTTTTTTTGTTTTTTCGTCTCTTAGCTTAATTTATCTTTATTATAAATAAAATGAATAATGTATTGTTATTATTATTATTATTATTATTATTATTATTATTATTTAAAGAAGAAGAAGAAGAGAAAGAAAGAGGGATATGCATTTTTCCTTGGCGGGGTAGAGGGGTAGATAGTGGGTTGGTGGAATAGTGGCAGACACCACCCATGGCTTCCATAGTTAGAAGATGCATGACAGGGCCATCAGCCATAGAGGAGGGAGGGTTAGGAGCTACAAATTAAGTAGGATAGGTCTTTATTACAAGTATTTCATGTAGGAAGAATACCGCCCGACCGAAGAGAGCCATCATCCAGAACAAAGAGGAGACGTTTTCGACAATTCTTTTTTTTTTGAGAAAAAGGTAGCATGCTACCGCTTCATTCAAAAGGAGGTTGAACTAGGCAACAGAAGTAGGCAGCAGGGCCTAAAAAAAAAAAAAAAAAAAAAAAAAAAAAAAAAAAAAAAAAAAAAAAAAAAAAAACTAAGGAGGTGACGTCAGGTGTGCCCACCGGTTCCGAAAATCCCGAGACTCACAGAAGATACCACTTGTCGTCTTCTTGCGCTTTTCGAAGATTCTCCTATTGCGTTCGAGCCAGATCGCCCACCAAACCGAAGCTAGTCCAGTGAGATCCTTATCGCGTGAAGCTCCACCTCTCTGACAGGAGTTGTTCCAGACCGAGGCCACCGATTGGGTAATGTTGAGCGTAGCCAAGTTCAGGCGGGAGGCATGAAGAATGCTTCTAGTAAGCTGACAGTTTAGTAGCAAGTGGTCCACCGTCTCCTCTTCGTCTGAGCACAGAACGCAAACGCCGTCTCCGGTCCACCCCCTTTTGATCAGAATATCCATGGTCTTGATCCTCGATCTTAGGGCTAACCAACAGAAGATTTTGACCTTGAGTGGGATTTTGATCTTCCAGATTTGCCGGAATCGGGGGTCAGAGACCCCACCGTTCTCTAAGAAGAGGTAAAGAGATTTAACTGAAAATCTCTCGGATGGTGTCCACCTCCAGCGAACTACGTCCGTCGTAGTCGAGATTATACCCGCGGCGACCGTCTCCTTAAACCGGGCAACCGTCGCCAAATCTGTCGGGTTTCCAGGGGAGAACCCCCGAAGGATAAACCCCCACTTCCACCCGTTCCCCCCCCAACACTCCGACACTCTACGGCTTTTCCCCCTAACGGCCGCGAAGATGACTGGGAAAAAGGTACTTAGGGGCGCTTCAGCGGCCCAAATGTCCGACCAAAAGCGAACACGCCGGCCATCTCCTAGCGAGAAAGTGAGCCCACAGCTGAAGACTTCCCTTGTAGCTAATACATTGCGCCACCACTGGGATAGCGGCCTGAAGGTGGCTCCTTCGCTCAACGGCTTTCTCCTGCCGTAGTAAAGCCCCTTAATGAGGGGGCCCCACTGTAAGCTCTCGCCTGTTAGGAATTTCCACCACCACTTGGCGAGTAGTGCCACGTTCATACTCTCTATATTCAGGACTCCTAAACCTCCCTCCTCTGTACTCCTGCATACAGTCTTCCAGTTAACTAAGCATTGCCCTCCTAAGGTGGAGGATGCCCCGTTCCAGAAGAAAGCCCGTCTTAGCGCCTCAACCCTTTTAACGACCCATTTGGGGGCCCTGAACATGGAGAGATAGTAAAGTGGGAGGTTCGACAGCACCGAGTTCACCAACACCAGCCTGCCTCCCTGGGAGAGCAGTTTGGCTTGCCACCCTTCTATCCGCGCCTCCAATTTGCCAATCACCCGCCGCCAATCCTCTTTGGCCACCGGTTTGTTGGAGAGTGGGAGGCCAAGGTAAGTTATCGGTAGAGCCCCTAACTTACAACCCAGAATGTTCGCTAATCTCGACCCTCTGCTTGTCCGCCTACCAAGGTAAAAGAGTTCAGTCTTCTCACGGTTCACCTTCAGTCCGGAGGCCCATTCGAAGAGCTTCCAGATGAAGAGCAAATTGCCGAGCTGCTTCTTTTTTGCACCGCAAAAAAAGAGGGTGTCGTCGGCATATTGTAGAATGGACACCGAAGCGACCGGCAGGGGACCCACCCCCTTCAGTAAACCGTTGATAACAGCCCGTTCCGTCATCCTGGTTAAACATTCCGCTACCAGTAAAAAAAGGTAGGGGGACAGAGGGTCCCCTTGCCGAAGCCCCCTCTGGGTCTTTAACCAGTTCGTTGGGGTGCCGTTCACCAGGATGGAAACCTTGGCGTTACAAACGCATTGCTTGATCCATTCGCACCATTTGTCGTTGGCCCCCAACCCAGACAGGGCCATGAAGATAAAGTCCCAAAGAACCATGTCGAAGGCCTTCTCGAAGTCAGCTTTGACCCCCACAACTTCGAGCCCAGCTTTGGAGGACCAGTTGACCACCTCGGTGGCCGTCGCAAAGGAGTCGAGGATCGACCTGCCTTTAAGGAATGCCGACTGCGCAGGTGAAATGATCTCTTTCATAACAGCTTCAAGTCTGTTGGCCAAGACTTTCGAAATGATCTTCTGCACCGCATTCAGGAGACTAATAGGCCTGAAATCGTTGGCCGAATTAGCACCTTCTCTCTTGGGGACCAGGCAAATGTAGGAATAATCCAAAGGAGAGGTGTTCAGTGATCCGTTATGAAGCTCCTGGAAAATGATGAGTAGATCCAACTTTACCACCTCCCAGAACTTTTGGAAGAAGCCCAGGTTAAAGCCGTCCGGCCCGGGGGCTTTATCGCTACCCAATTGGAACGTGGCTTTTTTGATTTCCTCTAAGGTGAAAGGCACCGTCAGATCTTATGGGTTGCCGATGGATCTGCCACCGAAGAGCTCTGACCAGTCCCCTAGCGAACTCCGCTCGTGCTCCCTCGCAGCGAAGCGAGTCTTGAAAAAATCGTGGAAGTAATTCCTCTTTTCCTCCTCTCTCCGGAGAGTCCGCCCGTTGTTCACCACATCGCCGATGTAGTTTACACGCCTCCTTCCATTGGCTACCGCATGGAAGAATTTCGTATTACCATCCCCTTCCCTCAGCCAGCGAAGGTTAGCCCTGGCTTTCCAAAGGATCTCTTCATCCACCGCCACCCTACTTAGGAGGGATTTGAGCTGAGTCCGTTTCTCAAGCAAGTGGGGGGGAAGGTTCGCCCGTTCCTCCAAAACATCAAGCTGCTGGATCTCGCCAGCTAGATAGTTTTTGGTGCGGTGGATGCTGTAGAAGCTCGTGGAGCACCATTCCTTGATGCGCTTCCGGCAGTGTCGTAGCTTGGCCACCAAAGTAAGCACGCCGGAACTCTTCGGGGGGATCTCCTTCCACCACGAAGGTAGGTTAGAGCAGAAGTCCGCCCGCGTGAGCCAAACCATTTCAAATAGGAACCGGGGGGGGCTGAGCTTGTGCCTGGTAGAAAGTAGTAACGGCGAATGGTCAGAAGTGATCCTCGGTCCAGCTTCCACCTTCGAAAGAGGGAAACTGTGATCCCACTCAGTGGAGATCAGAAAACGGTCAAGTTTAGCAAGGGTTGGGCAGCTCTTCAGATTGGACCAAGTGAACTGCTGGTTGCTAATCGGAAGGTCCAGCATCTCCAACTCGTTAATGAGATCCGAGAAAAGAGCCATGATACGTCCACTCCAGTTACATCCTCTCCTTTCCGACTGATTCTTCGTTAGGTTGAAATCCCCGCAAATGGTCCATAGCCCTCTACACTCACTTTTGAGGGTGGCTAATTCCTTACAGAACTCCGGCTTTCCGTTCCACGTTGGTGGACCATAAACGTTGGTAACAAAGAAACGGGTCCCACTGGGGATGTGAATCAGTTGCACCGTCAGTGAGTGGGTTCGGACAAGGGCCCCGTAACAGGAGAAGATGTTAGAGGGCCAGCAAGTGATCAATCCCCCCGAGGCACCCACCGAGCTGATAAATAAGCATTTATCGAAAAGCGGGCCGGCAAAAGACCTGAGGAAGGCTCGGGAAACCGAGTCCACCTTAGACTCTTGGATACAAACAACCGACGATCTAAGCTTAGATAAAACGGATTTTACTACAACTCTTTTATTCGGGTCGTTAAGACCACGGACATTCCAACAAAAGATCTGAAACATGAAGATACAGGAGTAGCTCCCATCGACGAACACGGGACGGTGTCAGGGGCCCCTAGATGAGGGGGCCCGCGAACAAAGAGAGGTTCGCAGCCTCAACTGCGGAGAGGCGAATCCCGCACAGCATACTTTTGGCCTGGATGGGCTCGGTGGAGACCCCCGGGGACATCGGCGTCGAAGGATCCCGCAGCAGTGATTTCCGGGCCAAGGCTCTTGCTACCACTCCACCAGAACCACCCAAAGCGAGTCGCGAGCTCCTGCGAAGGGGGGGGGAAGAGGCACGAGGCGGCTGTACGACCGCGTAGCCCCCCCCCCCCCCCCCCCCCGGCAGTCGGCAAGGTCGAAGCGACCCTCGGCAGACGGCCGACTGCGGTCTCGGGGAGAGAGAGCCCGGCCGAGCCCACACCCGAAGGAGGAAGAAAGGGCCCGACCTCACCAGTATAAGAAGGGAAGGCCGTATCCAACAGGCGGGCCCCTTCCTCCTCCCGGCCAAGGGCAGACGAAGTAGCGCGGGTGGGGGAGGGGGGAGTCGAACGTAGGGGGGAGGGGGCGGCGTCCACCCACGCCCAAAGCTGGTTGATTGCGATGAGGAAGAAGGTCACCCCGCCATGCTGGATACGCCACCGGCCGGAGAGTGGATCGCCCGGGCTTCCCCCCTCATCGAGGCCTCCGCCAACGTCGAGGAGAAGCCCTCCCGAGCCCGACGTCCACATGGGCCCCGTCCGCAGAGAAGGCCCCGCACCATCAGAACCCACAAACGCGAGGCCCCCACCTGTTGGACCAAGTGGTGGCCCAACCAGTAGGCTCCCACGCCCCCGGCCCATCCCGCACTGTGGACCAAAAACCGAGCCACCAAACAAAGAGCCCATATCCACAACCCAATCGCGAAGCGGCGGCCCAACCCCAAGGCCTCCACACCCAAGGCCCGGCCCGCACAGCTGATCCAGAACGATGGGGCTACACGGGGGGCAATTCAAATTAAAGGAGAGGTCCAAATTCCCAGGGCTCCCACTGCCCGACACCAGAGGTCGACCCGAGGAGTTGCCATCCTTGCGCAAGGTGGGGAGACCAAGGGAGGAGCTCTGCACACAGCAGGTACCAGCAGAAGGAGGAACTGCTCCGAGAGGCGCGGAGGCCGGCGAAAAACCCGCCGCAAGCTTCGCAGAGCCAGCGCTTGCCGGAGTGACGGCGACACCTCCCGACCGCCGCGGAACCGTACTGCACCCCGACAGAGGGGTGCCCGGTCCACCTCCACTACATGTGGTGGGGCCGGAGGGGGTCCGCCGCAGGGGATCCGCCGCGACGAGGAGGGTCGACGACCGCCGCACACCTCCAGGGCGCCGGCGTCTCCTATCCCGCCGCCCCGGAGGAAAGCCCGATTCGTCCGAGTCCGCTACCAAGCCGTCCGTGGAGCGCGGGCTTGAGGTGCCCTCGCCGTCGGGGGGCACACGCCGGGCGATGGAGCGACCGAGCGGGTCCGTCTGGCCCGCTCCCTCATGAGGGTCCCCGCCGGCAAAAGGAGTGCCCCGGTCGTCGCCCCCCAGTGGGGCCGTGCGGATCAGCTGGACAGGGATGGTGACAGAGAGATCACCCAAAGTGATGACAATGCTCTCCGGGATGTCCGCGGCGTCGTCGACCGCGATCTGACAGCAGAAGCCGCCGAAGTCCAACATGTTAACACTCTCCTCTTCTCCGCGGAGGTATCTGCCGAAGGGGCTGACGATTGCAGCGACCCTGGATTCCACCCAACATTCAAACGACAGATCGACCAACTTGATCCATGCCTTGTACCGGAGCATGGAGCGCGACGCGTTGCGATACGGATTCCAGTCGAAACACCGTAGACGGCAACGAGGAAGCCGGATAACGTCTCTGCGGGTGAGGTCCTCTGGGCGTACCCAGTGGGGGAGAAGAACAGCAAAGCCCCGCTCACGGTGTCTCGCCACGTGGAAATCTTCGGAGTTCCCACCCAGTTTGCTGGCAAGGTCCGCCGCGATCGCCTCTTGCGGGCAATGGCCCAGGCGATCCGGTCCGATCACGCTGGCGAGGACAGCATTGCGAGCCAGCTGTTGACGGGCATGGAAGCATTCAGATAAGGGTACGAAATGCTTCGTGGCCGGAGGTCTGTAACCCAGAGCCCTATACATCTTCGGAGCCGGTGGTGGGAACCGAAGGCTACACCGGGCCGCAAGGTGTCCTAGCTGGAGGCACCTACGGCACCTAACGGGTTCCCTGCAATTCCGGATGCGGTGGTCTTTCGAGAAGCAGCGGAAGCACCTTCCCGAGGGCAGAGGGGGGAGGGGCCGGGGCGCAGGTGCGATGGGGTGACGGTGGAGATGGTGGGGAGTCCGGCGCAGGAGGGCGTCCTTATAAGAAGAAATGGGAGCTGTCGGATGTGCCACCCGTGAGCCTTCGTTGCTGCCAGAAGCGTCCAACGAATCTCTGGCGAGGGCAGGGCCAGCTTTTCCATCTCGGACGGCATCACCCGGACAATACGAGGAAGAGGGGGGTCCTCTTTGATCTGCCCAGGACACCGAGCGCAGGTCCTTCTTGCCCTCAGGATCAAAGGTCCCAAGTGTACCGTCCTTCCGTGGTGGTGGGGGCCTCTCTACGGCAAGGGGATCCACGGAAGAAAGCTTATGCTCGACAATTCTGATTTCGAAATTCTGATTTCGATATCTGCTGTTATTAACCGATTAGATTCGATGAATTAAAAATATGTATATATATATGTATCTGGAAATTATCTATTGTACTGTCCTTAATTATAGTTAGGCCTCTGTCCCTATATATAGATCTAATTAAAAGGACTCGCTCTCCATGCCGCGCTGTCGTAGGTTGAGAATTCGCCACCCTGAAAAGGGAAGAAGATCTCCCGTGATTGCGACCTTGCCAAATCTAAGATACCGGCCCAATAATTTGGCCTTGGATGCATCCTAGTCACTCAGGAGATTCCAAACTATGGGTTCAATCCCTTGGTTTGGTTGCTTGTCTCATACTATACTATATAAGTCGAAGAAAGTAATAGCAGCCATACTTTCTCTAATTTTCTTCTTGGAAAGCTCTGTTTATCTGTCTCCATACGATATTATTGAATCCAAAAAAAAAATATTCATAAACATAAATGTGCTTGTACTTTTGAAAGTATATAAGCTCTACACACACACACTGTCTCTCTCTCTCTCTATATATATATATATTGCAAAGAACGGACTGGGCCAACTGGATCATAAAGAGCCTTTGAGCCCCCTGATGACTGGATCAGGGCCGGTGGAGTAACCTGGGCACACTACTATGTATGAGGTGGGCCTTCTAAGGCCCATTTACAGGATCCAGGCCTCGGTCATGGGTCAGGGACGAGAATGGGCTGTTATTGGAATGGGCAGATTCTGGGCCCATTCCAATAGCCTATTTTGGTGGGCTTGTAAAAGCGTACAGGACTTAACTATAATTATGATCTATTTTGAAATGAGCATCTGAGCTTAAGAAATTTAAATATACAATGCGACTTTGATTTTATATTTCATAGAATCCTTAGAGAGAAGAAACTTCTGCATACTAATAAGAACATACTTCAATCTGTTAATTCATATTCCAGAGTCTATTCCCATCTTACCATCTTACCATCTTACCCATCTTACCAATCTTTTTGAATAATACACTTATATTTGGGGGCATGTCCTCTTGGCTCGGTTAATGGCTAATATTCTCCGATGCAGATATGAAAAAAAAAAAAAAAAATACAGTAATGAATATGGCAGCTACTATTTGTATCCATCGGCTTATTTGCTTTATTTTTTTCTTCTTCCGCTAAAATTGATGATTTTGTCGCATTTACTAGACAGACCTGCCAGACATTTTCAAATGATGCAACTGTTAGAAAGCACGTACATATAAAAATAAAGAAACCTCTGCCAAACCATGCAAATCCAGTAAAATGTTCTTCAGAAATATAATTTCAGACAAGCTTTAACTATGATTGTTTCAGTATCGAATTCCTTGAAGTGAGTCTTAATGAATCGTGAGTTAATAGAATATCCGACGGGCCGATTTTTCAGATTTAGATCCTTCATTTGTAATGGAAAATGAATTACTATAATGATGAAAAAGTAAAGCAAAAATATACCTTTAATTCAGGTAACCTTATTAAATATTAATTGCGAGTAGCCTGACAGCAGATGGTGGTATCTGCAAAGCAATTGCAGAACAGAGGAGCAACTTTCCAAAAGGAATCCTTCCAAATGCAAGAGCTGCAATATTTGGAAGAAAATTTACCAAACAAAAAAATCTGAAGGAATCCGTCCAAACCTAAGATGAGTAGAATGTGGTGTATCTTTACTTAGGTTCATCGCTGCTCCAAGCAATTTTGAAAGAATCGGTTCCCCTGTACCCAACAATCTCATTAAGTTCACTTAGATGCTAAGTAAATCTGCTTGTTTAAAAAAGAGGCAATTATGTCTGCACCTTGAAAGCAAAAGTGATGTCTGAACTGTCAATTTGTAATGCTACTCTCTTCAATTTATCGTCTTTAGACTTCCCTAGTTTGAGAAGTCCCTACATTGGAATTTTCATACTGTCACAAAACTACTGCAAAAAAAAATTAGAATAAACAAAAAAATCTGCAGTTAAGCATGTATTTTGACCTGGTCGTTCAGCACTGTGCACATGTTAGTGAATTCCAGTGTTCCCGCAGCAGGGACATGAGCAGATTTGCAAACTTGTAAATCCGATCTGTTTAGCTGTGTTCCATACAGTAATTCACTTTTAAGAAAACCGTGTCAGAATTTGAAAGAAGAGAAAAATGATTGTACTAAGTGAAAATATCATGGAATACATAGTACTCGCTAGCTGACATATATTTTTTTATATTGTTGTATCTCTTCTATAAGATTACAAAGGCAAGATACCAAAGGAAAGCAAACTTACCACGCCAAGAGTTGTAGCACTCTTCTTGAACTGGTGAAAAAAATTCACTAAGGCACATAATATTATCTGCAGATGGCAAAATATAAATAAGCTATTTTTGTATGGAAAACAAAATATATAAAATTTCTAGTAGTACCCGCTTGATGTAGTCTGGACAGTTCATTCTACAGACCTAGAAAATCACAAAAATATTAACTACATTCCATCAGGTGTCCCCCAGTTAGGTCACAGGAAATAGGATTCTGCTTAGTGTTCGTGTAATAATTCAATGGCATGCCATAAGTGACATGGTCAAATGGAATTGCAATTGACTACTACAGTAATAACCGATTACTTGTTGACGTCAGACAACTCTTATAGACCATCTCGGCATAGTCAAGTAACGACAGAAATTCTATGATGTTTAGTTCTCAAATTTACTTGTTGGTGTTGCACGACAGAAATCTCTCCTCTTTCGCCCGTAATTTTTTTCCTGCAAAGAGTTTCCACGTAAATCTATGTGTTAATTCTTTATCATGCAATTTTGGTTTTACTTTTCTGTCGTGATCGCCAATTGATTTTGTTTAGTTTGTGCGCTCGTTGCTAACATTACCTATTAATATACATCGGGAAAATGGGAAAGTTGTAAGCATGAAAAGATCGTGAAGTACAGCTCTATCTTTAGTTATCAAGTAATTCATCTCGTCTACAACAATCAGTCTGTCGCACAAAAAATGCCATATATATATATATATATATATATATATATATATATATATATATATATATATATATATATATATATATATATATATATATATATAGGGTCCGACTACTAAATTCTTATGAGTAAAATTTTTTTGTACTCATAATTTTTCATCCCTATGATGAAGGAATGTGCGGTTAGGATTATAGTAGTTCTTAAGATTTTTACTATTTTCCCAACAACCTAGTAAATCCTAGGGGGACCACTATCATCCTAACCGCACATTCCTTCATCCAAGAGTGAAAAAATTATGAGTACAAAAAGATTTATATTCATAAAAGCATAGTAGCCCTACGCTATATATATATATATATTAGAGGGCTTGTAAATAGAACAGTAAAGCACAAAGTGTAAGCTTAAATTCTCACATCATCCTTCTGGAAGATGAATAACTCTGAGAAAATAAACTCTGAAGATGTTGAAGGGATGATAAGCTACTATTTGCCTTCTTTTGAGGGTGGAGCTTTGCAAGAATCTGGATTCAAAAGTTATCATTAGCAATAAGACACTTTATGCCGCAATAGCTCGAAACATTTTCATATGTTAAATACTTACCGTGCTGAAGATTTCGACTGTGTTGGTTAGACAAGTACAATTGATGGCTAACACATCTGGGAGTTCAAACCCTGCCTGCGAGTCAGATTGGAACGGTACGAACTAGAGTGAGGATATTAAACATGTCATCAGAAGAAAGAGTGGCTGCTCAAACAAATTCGACATTCCTAAAAGAATATATACAATAGCACTTTCAGCTAGTAGTAACAATTATATATTTCTTGTCTCGTCGCAAAACTCACTGCTTATAAGCGATACTTAAACGGAGAGGATAATATACCTCCTTTGACCAGTGCATTACATTTTCCTTTACTCTGTCCATGGACAGAGTTTTTCCAGTTCTGGGACACTCGCACACATATAAACTACCGGCTCTCTCCCGCTCAATGCATGTCTTACAGAACTCAGAGATCCTTTTCTGCTCCTCCTCGCGGCATACGACATTGCTGGGGCCGTAGCCACGTGCAATGCCTCTCTAACTGCTTGAATCTGCGCCGGATCTGTATACAACGGGATCAAAGCCCAGAATTTATTAGATTCAAACTTAGATCAGAGCTCCGGAAATCATATTTCTCATCGGATTTAGCGAACATGGAAAAGAAGAGAACTGCAGTCGCCTATTCATAAATTTACATTGGCAAGGCAAAAGTCGACATCCGCTTTTCCCTTAGGCGGGGAAGGGATGGACGACGATGGGAGAAGCGTTTTTGAGCTTCTGAGAGTCGGCATTGTGGAGATTGCTACGTTGGGAAAGATCTCGGAGCAGCGCGTGGAGCTCTTCTCTGCGAATGCGATGGAAGAGGAGAATAAGGGAGTCATTTTGCGCGGGAAATGGATGGCGCGGTAATTTCTCCCGCCGTGTCCCACCACCGAAATATGGGCCTCTACGGACAAGGCCCACCTTTAGATATTAGCCCATAAAAGCATGTCCTTGTTGGGCATTGGACCTGATTGCGAAAAGATATCGTTAAATATTATATTTTTCTAATATATATTATATATATACTCCTCTAAATTATCTCTTCCCTTGCTGTAACGGCATCTTTGAATGGACAAATTTCCCACATCTACAATCTCGTAAATATCTAAAAACAAACACTCCCATGTCCTTTTTAGTTTCCTGGATTAATTCCCCCTATATTAATCAATTATTATTAGTCGAGTCCATTAATAGAAAATATTTGAAGTAATTAATTAATTAATTAATTAAGCTCTCTTTCGCACGTACTTGCCAATCTAGGTACTTGTCAACTGATGGAGGATAAGCTCGTAGGAAAAGTCCGTAGCTCGTATGCCTTACAGGGATTGCGTGTGTCAAGCGAGCTGGCACGAGTCAGACGTTCGAGATCGTTTGGGCCACGAAAAGATTCGCTAGTTTGACTAGAAGATCCGTATAGGCCCGTTCCCTTATTAGTAACACAAGCATGTATAGGTGGATTAATGCCATTGGACCAGTTCTACAATGCATGGTTTGTCGGCGGACCATCATACGCCAGCTGTTGGGCCACTGAATGAAACAATCAAAATCAATACGTGCAAGCAATGTTAATGGAAGCGGATGATGCAGCGCTCGAATTGGAGAATTATATTACCTAATGCTTCCTTTCTACTGTGTTATGCGATCCATCTATAATATTTCGTGCATGTTTGATAAACACTTTTCAATTACCATAAAATACAGCACCTTTTCTTTTATCTAAGCATAAAAAGATTGCCACTTAGTTGATGGTGGTTTTTAAAGTTGGAGATATAAATGACAATTAGGACAACTCTTGCATCACCTTCAGATTGGACGCGCCACATGTAATCGACGACATCTCATGTGATTTGCAGTGGAAATGTCATATAAAGTTATTATCATTTAGAATTAACATTTAGTTAATAAATATCTCACTTTCTGGTCCTTAATTATGTAGAAATAGGTGCATGGCCCAGGAGCACCCATACAAACACACCTGGTGCAGCAATGATTTCCGTTATACTAACGTTTTAAGTAAGCTATTTATTACTAGCCAGCACCTAATCCGACATTTTTTGCTGCGCACATAAATGCTCCTCCTGGCGGAAAGGATGGACTCGGCCCCAGGGCATGCGATGGGCCATGTGACTCCCACGCGCCGCCTCAGGGCTCGGACCCGGCATCGCACATGACGCGCTGCGTTGGCCCAGTTGGCACGCCTAAATACGTTCCCTTCGGCCCTGATTTTCACAGCCCATCCCCGACAGACGCGTGTCCCCGTCCTGCCCGTCCCGTTCTGCGGCGCCGTGATAGGTGCGGTTAGACGCGGCATACGCGGACTCGTTCCCTCTGTTTTCTTCTACGTACTAGAATACTGCTTCCTCGAACCAGTAAAACATGCATGCAGGAGAGGACGAGTCAAACATATTTTTTTAAACCTAACCCTCCTCTTATCCATAATGTTTGACAAGCATCTATGCGACTCTTCTCATTCCACATGTACTATTTTATATTCAAGATATCATGTGATCTAATAAGGTTTGTTGTACGTCCCAAAATATCTAATTCCTTGGCTCTGAGACGAAGTATTTAATTTTCAAATATCTATATACAGAATAAATAGAGAGAGACAGAGCGTGTGCTTTTAATGGAGACGTGGTCCCAATGCCACCTCAAAAAAAAAGTGAGGAGCCATGTAGCATGTGACTCGCGGTGGGCAAACAGATTTAATATCCATCTATCTCACGCTCGAGATCTAGGGTGATACAGGGTCTCAAATTCAATAAGCATACAGATCACGTAGAATTGGTGTCGTAATTGATTGCCAAGGGTAACCATGCACGGATGCGTGCCAAATCTCTAAATTTATGCTTAGCCCTAGAAACGACTGACGTTATTTGGTATAGATCAAGTGCCCTGCCTATCAGCTTGAATAGCTTGCCCAAAATATTTGTTTCAATCTTTCTAAAGTAAATAAGTCCGAGATTTTTTATATAGGAAGCACCGATCGATAGCCCGTTAACTTCTTACTTTCTAGCTGCAGTAATAACACTAGATTTACATGATAGCAGAGCTAATGTCAGATTTTCAAGAGACAAATGGATGGTACTATTTGATCCACATATGCATTGCACAACATCTTAATTGTCACCACAAACTAGGCACGTGAACTTTATCTCTTATAACAGAAAAAAAAATCGGCAATTTTTAGTCCTATAACACGACAATTACTTCAATCGACATGTGATTCTAGTGCATCTGGTAAAATGGAAGGCTGTGGCGGTGCATTATGGAGAAAGCCGCCGCAGTCGACCGAACCTAAACAGGGACAGAACTATTCTCAAATTATCTCAGTCTGTTATATGTTATTATTACAGTGACTAATTAGTTAAATTTCCATCAATCAGGGAAGGCTCCTTAACTTGTCTCCGGTCAAACGCCGGTAAAGATATCGTCTGATTTTACAAGTAACGACGGCTGTTAATCCCCGATTTCCACGAGACTTCTAACTATATTCAAGCTACCAGACGGCGTTACGTCAAAATTCGGCAGGCGTTGGTCACCTCTTTCGTTGACTACTAAAAACAGGTCCATTTTCTCCAGAACGTGGAAGACCTACCTCTGTCTGCGCAATTACTAATTTTAAAATATTATATTTTAGAGTAGACTTTGTCGGACTTTTTTTTTTTTTTTTAATAATCCTCTCAATTTTAAAAATTTACGAAATAATCCTTTTAAATTTTCTTTTATAAAAATAATCCTGCTTTCGCCACACGGGTGGCACGTCGAGTGTCCACCTTGAAGGCGCCAAACAACTCAGCGCCTTCACAAAATTTCTGTGAAGGCGCTGAGTCGCTCGGCGCCTTCAGTGCAACTGGAGACTTGACCAAATTTCTTGAAAATTGGCCGAGTCTTCAGGGCACTTATGTAGTTGTAATGTTGCACTAAAGAAGTTGAGTCGCTTAGCGCCTTTAGTGTAAAACACTAAAGGTGCTGAGCGACTCAGCGCCTTTAGTGCTATACACTAAAGGCGCCGAGTTGTACACTAAAGACGGCAAGCAACTCAGCACATTTTGTGTAAAACACTAAAGGCGCTGAGTTGTTCGGCGCCTTTAGTGTACAGCACTAAAGGCACTGAGTCGCTCGGCGCCTTTAGTGTTTTACACTAAAGGCGCTGCGCAGTTCAGCGCCTTTAGTGTAAAACACTAAAGACGCTAAGTCGCTCAGCGCCTTCGTATTGACTACAACCCCCGCACGGGTTACAGTGCCCTCACTTTCCCCTCTCCACCTCTCTCCCTCTCCCGCAACACTAAAGGACGTGTCTTTCATAAGAAGGCATCTTTATTGGATGCTCTAGACCGGTGGCATATTGAGCATAATGTACAAATGAAAGTATTGAAATCTACTAGAACGACTTACACTGTCAAATGCTTGGTAGAGGGATGTGCATGAAGATTACATGTTTCAGTACCTAACGATACGACATACTTTAGGGTAAAAACATATACTGGTCCACATACATGTGTAATTCCAATGCTGAACGCGACGCACCGTAATTGTAATTCGACCCTTATATGCCAATTGATTCTCCCGACATTAAAGGTTAGACTTAATATGACGCCAAAAAAAATTCAAGATACGGTGCGATCAACTTACCATGTTGACATAACATATTGGAAGGCTTGGCAGTCAAAGAGTAAAGCATTACAACTTATTTACGGGAGCTGGGAATAATCGTACACAGACTTGCCTCGTTACCTTCACCTCGGTACTTTATGGCGTCTGTATCATAGGTGGCCCGCTGATGGGATTTGTCGCTTTGGTCGTGTTTTTTGGTCATTTGGACATTCGATTCATGGATTTCCACATTGTCGGCCGGTAGTGAGTATTGATGCCACACATATGTACGGCAAATACGAAGGTCATGCTTTGATAGCGATGACTGCAGATGCAAATGATGGACTCTGACAAAAATGAACGAGAATATTCAGATGGTACTACAGCATATACCATCTGTACCTACGGCCAGAGTTTCAAGTGGACCTTCATATGAGGGAGCGTCTTCGAGTCATCAGGTACCATTTAGAATAGAATTCAAATTAAGTTTTCATATTGAAATTAACAAACTATTTACACTCTTTCAGGTGCCACGATCTTCATCTCCTACCATTCAGGCCCCGACGACATTTTCTTCGACGCAGCGTCGCTCCCGCAGGCCTCGACGATATTTCCTTCGACGTCAGCGTCGCTCCCGCTACCAGTATCACGGACTTCATATCCTTCTATATATTCACGCCGTCGTCTCACGTCATCATCGCCATAGGAGATCCAGCATATTGCTGAGTAGGATGAGGGTGGTATCATCGAGGAACTCGATCAGTTGGCAGCAGTCGAGCAATATCTCGATGATATACCTATTATGGAGCTTGCTGTACCTCATGGGCGAGGACGCGGGCGTGGCCGAGGACGTCGAGGTCGAGGACGTGCTCAAAATTGAGCTTTTGAGGTCGAGGTTGTATTACTGACATTTTTTGTAATGTTCATTTTTTTGTTGTTACTCAACTGTGATTTTTGAATGCCATGAATATTGTGAAATTTGGTATTTGTGAATGTTGTTTTAGAATTCTGAATGCCAATTTTCATTGTTTGCAACTTGTTGTACAAATTTAGATTTTTTTTAAAGTCAGGTAAAATTTTGGATGATGTTGCAGCTAAAGGCGCTGAGCGAGTCAGCGCCTTTAGTGTTCTACACTAAAAGCGCTGAATCGCTCGGCGCTTTTAGTCTAAAAGCGCTGAATCGCTCGGCGCTTTTAGTCTAAAACACTAAAGGCGCTGAGTCGATCAGTGCCTTTAGTATTTTACACCAAAGGCGCTGAATTGCTCGGCGCCTTTAGTGTAAAGCACTAAAGGCCTCGAGCGATTCAGCGCCTTTAGTGTAAAGCACTAAAGGCGTCGAGCGACTCAGCGCCTTTAGTGCAACATTTCAAGCGCATACGTGTCCTGAGAATTCGGCTAATTTTCAGAAAATTTGGTCACTTCCCAGCCGCACTGAAGGCGCCGAGCGACTCAGCGCCTTCACAAAATTTCTGTGAAGGCGCTGAGTCTCTCGGCGCTTTTAGTGTAAACCGTTTAGTGCTGAGCGATTCAGCGCCTTTAGTGCAACATTACAACCGCATACTGTCCTGAGAACTCGGCCAATTTTCAAAAAATTTGGTCACTCCCTAGCCACACTGAAGGCGCCGAGCAACTCAGCGCCTTCACAGAAATTTTGTGAAGGCATTGAGACGCTCGACGCCTTCAAGGTGGACACCCGATGTGGCGCCCACGTAGCGAAAACAGAATAATTTTTACAAAATTTTCTTTTAAAAAAATTATTTTAAAAATTTTAAAAATTAGAAGGATTATTTCAAAACAAAAGTCCGACTCTATCCGTGTCTCTCTTTCTCTCTCTCTCTCTCTATACCGAATACATGTGGGGAAATAAATATATGAATATTGATGGCACTTGCGTAAATTCACGGTATAGATATATGGATATTGATGGCACTTGCATTAATTCACGGGATACACTCTCCGTACGTTATCCGAATTGTAAATAACGAAAGCTTAAAAAGAGGTCGGTATACAAGGAAGACGTGTTGGGTTTGCTATTCAGATAAGCATGGCCTTTTTGCATTCACCGCCCGCGGATTGGAATTTCAAATTTGCCGTCTCCTCATTCCACACAACTTCCTCGTTCCCAAACCCCACACCCCACTGAATATCCTTCCCTTTCGTAGTCGTATATATACCTATTTCCCCCCTCCCCCCACTATCTGTAGAGGATTAAAGAAATCCCAATCCCAATTCTTCTCTCCGAAACGAAGATAATCAAATCCATCCATCCGGCTTCTTATTAATCTTTCCTCTCCATTTTTTTACATACTCGTACTAATTCATGCTCGAATTGGACCGGAAATTCAAAAACATGGCAGCTCCAGAAATTTCCTTGAGATCGTCGTCGCCGTCCTCGTCGCCATCGTCGTCGTTGAGAACATCAGATGAAGGAAAATATTCAACCTGCTATTCCAATTCTCCGCAGTTGATAAGGGACGAGTCTGCGATCGCCGACTACGAGAACTACCTCCGCCTCCCGGAGCTGTCCAAGCTGTGGAGCCGCAGAGACTTCCCCGAGTGGAAGGACGAGCCGATCGTGAAGCCGGCGCTGCAGGCCCTGGAGATCACGTTCCGGTTCGTTTCGGTCGCGCTCTCCGACCCCCGGCCCTACGCCAACCCCCGCGAGTGGCGGCGGCGCCTGGAGTCCCTGGCCGCGCGCCAGATCGAGCTCGTCGCCGCGCTCTGCGAGGAGGAGGAGGAGGATGGGGACGGGGGCGGCGCGCCCGTGGCGGGGCTGAGCGCGTCGCAGGGGGTGCTCTCCCGGGAGCGGAGCTCGCAGGAGGTGTGGAAGCTGCCCGGGGCGAGCGCAGTGGTGAGCCGCACGAGCGAGGCGAGCCTGCTCCCGCGCCTGGCCGCTTGGGACAAAACCGAGGACGCGGCGTCGGCGATCGCCTACCAGATCGAGAGTCAGATGCGGCGGTGCCGCTTCACCCTCGGCCTCGGCGAGCCCAACCTGGCGGGAAAGCCGGCTCTCGAGTACGACCTCGTGGTCCGGCCCGCGGAGCTGCACGCGCTGAGGAGAAGCCCTTCGGAGTCCTCCCGGGCCCCGCGGAACCGCGAGAACGAGACGGTCTTCACGATCCACCAGATCCTCGAGTCGTGGCTCTTCGCCGCGAGGGAGCTCCTCTCGCGGATCGGGCGGCGTATCGACGCCGAGGAGTGGGAGAGGGCGGCGAGCGACTGCTGGCTCCTGGAGAGGACCTGGAAGCTTCTGAGCGAGGTGGAGGACTTGCACCTGCTGACGGACCCGGACGACTTCCTCCGCCTCGTCAAGAGCCAGCTGGCCATCCGCTGCCGGTCGGACGCGCCCTGCTTCCGATCGGCCGCCCTGGTGGAGGCGGCGAACGCGTCGCGGGACCTGAAGAAGAGGGTGCCGTGGGTGCTCCGGGTGGAGGTGGACCCCAACGGCGGACCCAGGGTGCAGGAGGCCGCCATGAGGCTGCTCCACAGCCGCCGGCGCGGCGAGGCCGGAAATTCCGGCAGGATCGACCTTCTGCAGTCCCTTCAGGCGATCGAGGCGGCGGTCCGGCGGTTCTTCTTCGGGTACCGGCAGCTGATCACTGGGGTGATGGGCAGCCTGGAGGCAGGCGGCAACAGGTCGCTGTTCTTGCCCTCCGAGTTGCTGGATCCGCTGTCGCAGATGTTTCTGGAGCCGCCCTACTTCCCCAGCCTGGACGCGGCCAAGACCTTCTTGGGAGACTTCTGGAGCAAGGAGGCGTCGGACAGCGTCAGCTCTTCAAAGACGGCTCCCCCCTGTTGAGCACGAGTATCCGTCGGTGGGTTCGATCGCACGCATTTCGGCGTGATTTGTGTGTGAGCGAGTTTGGGCGAATACTGATCAGACAGACGCCTGGTTGGTGTTTTCCCTACTAGCTAATTAGCTTTTAACGCCAGGCAGGCAGATGATACAGAATATTTGCTGATACATTATTTCATTGCAATGGTCGGTCAGTTGTTTTATTTTTGGCAAGTAAAATATATACAATCCTTTTTTTCACATCATTTTTCGCATGCAGCCGTCCGGTTCTTTCCACGCTCTGGTTTTTATTCGTGCTTCCCACACTGATACAATTTTTTATGTCGAGAGAAAAAAAATTATTTTATCTGTTACGCTAAGGATAGTCAGTCACACTGGTACAAATTTAGTTCTATTTTTCGTTGTCCAACCAATGTACATACGAACGTCGTTAAGATATGCATCGTACTGTAAGTATATTTCTCAATTTATGTTTAATTATCTCATTTGTGTTCTCGTTAATTAGTTAGTTTCATAATAAATTCTGAATTATTTGATTGCAATTTTATTAAATTTTAAGAATTCCATTTTGCAAAGGTTAAATGTCGATAACTAATGAGATTATTAATTTGAATAAAATTTCCAATTTAAATGATAAAAATAACTAAATTTTAAAAAATATGCTTTTTTCGACAAAGCATGGAAATACTGCAATATCAAACTGTCAAACAAACTAGATCCATACTATCCTTAATACAAACTATGCCTTAATATCTTTTTTTTAATTACTGAAACTAAATTAAGCAGATCATATAATCTCATGATGACATTAGCTAAACAAATTAAGCAAGGCAAAAACATAAAAAAATTATGTGTATATATAGTCTTTCTAGAGATAGCGGAGGATTTACTTCAAACTATCTATCTAATAAGAGCAATCTGAAACTTCGGCCCAACCCTCTCCTTTCTCATTTTCATGTTGGCTGTATAAGCTTTGGGCCCATTTAGATTCTATTATTATTATATATATAATTTGTAAACGAGATACTGGGCTTTGTGGACTCTAAAGTTTTATTGAGCTTTAGCTTATCTCTAGTGATATATCCAGAAAGGAGCACGAGATTTGCAGGAGAAGAGGCCCCGGGATAGTAGCAAAAAGTTTACACAAAACTAGTTTTTCTGGTCATCTTGTACTCACGCATCCCATGTTGCACTCATCTTTGAAAAAATTGTTTTGAACAGAAATAGCGGAGCATAAAAAAAAAAAAGGAAAAGCAAAGCAAAGTAAAGAAAAAACTCTAACGGTATTTGTCTTGTCTGAATACAAGAATTATGTTAATGTTAGAAACTAATTAAAGGTTTGATCCAGCACCGATCTTTCCAAATTTGGACGTAATTACATACAACTCGAGGTCGGCGTACAATTAGCTAGAAACTACCATTGCAGCTGCTACTCTGAGACCGAGACTGAGACATTTGCCACGATATCATCTCCATGAGATCCATGTCACCCTTACTACTCGAAGAAGTTTGATCCTTGAAGAAGAACTCATCGCCCTCCGCCGCAAACACGCACCCCGGAGGTGCATGTTCTTCGTGCAGAACATAGGGTTCACTAGAGTACTTATCCTGGTCACAACCTATCTCATAAACTTCACCTTTGACCTCTTCATGATATACCAAGTCAAGTGATGGTGGCGAGGCCATTAACATGCAATCATCTATGCCCCATAAGTAGTAAGCATCATCAAGAGAATCATGAATGCATGGATCATGCATGTTGCCCACATGATATGCACCAAATTTGACGCTCTCGCTATTAACAGGATGATCTAAAATTGTCTCCATTGGTTGTTCCATGGCACCGTAAACACCATAGGTTGCAGTTGATGGAATTAAATTTGGGGTATTGTTCTTTCCAGTGCAATTATCCTTGAGGTCGGATGTGGTCTTACTCCTTATGTAGTCCTGCAGGATCGATGGCTCGGGTTTTCCGCCTCGACTGCCTGTCTTTCTTTTGCTCCTCCTCTTTGCATTCTGCCTCCTTTTGGTGGCATTCCAGTGGTTCTTGATGGAGTTCTCGGATCTGCCTGGTACGTGCTTCGCAATCTCCGCCCATCTGTTACCGAACTTCTTGTGGGCTTCCACGAGCAGCCTTTCTTCCTCTTCAGTCCATGTTTCCTTCTGCAGTATGAAGACTATAATAAGTGCATGCATGCATGATAGGTTAACATGTAAAAATATCTATGGGCGATTATATGAATAGTTGCTAGTTAATTAGGGTTTAAGATCATGCACGTCAACCAACCAAATGACGAGTCCTTAAGGAAACACAGTAAGTTGGTAGCTAGAAATATAGCACGAGATCAAGTAAGAAAAATAATTAACGGGATAAAAAATATAAGAAACCTTGATATCGGGACGTAGATGATTATGCCATCTTTCTCTGCACTGCTTCCCAATCCTACCAACTAAATTCTTGGCAATCTGAGACCATCTCCTAACACCGTGCTGATCCACCAGTTGAACCAATAACCTTGAGCACCAGAGAAAGATAACTTAATTAGAAACTTATAGTGCAATTAACACCTAACGTAATATATAGCAGACATATCATAATAACAACTGTTAGTAAGAAGTGTTTCTTTTTTTTACAAAAAAAAAAAAAAAAAAAAAAAAAAAAAACCTGTCCTCCTCAGCTGTCCACTGCCCTTTGACAACATTTTTAGCGGGGACTGTCGTGGCCGACGAAGAAGACGAGCTGCTTTGCGCCTTCTTCGCGCCGCCCCTACTCGACTCTCTCCGCACCGCCTCCTCGCCGTTACCGACAAGAAGGCCGCCAAAAAAGCTCGACTCGTTCAACAATATTCCACTCGGAGGAACACCTATTGCACTACTAAAATGATCGATAACACTCGGCCCACTCGGGTTCACAGCTGTTTCCTGCCCCTTCACGGCCGAGAGACAAATCTCCCCACAAGAAGAGCTAGAGAGGAACCTCTCCAACGGCGCCAGCAGTGGAGGTGGGCGAAGTGAGCGCATTCTCCTCTCCACCAACTCACGGAACCCAAACCCTCTATCCATTCTGAGGAAGGGGAGGGAGAGACAGAGAGAGAAGAAGAAGGAGGAGAATATTATTATTATTATTATTATAAGAGTCTAAAATGGGTGGAGGTGGTGGTGGTGGTGATGGTGGTGTGAAATGGGAAATAGCGTAGGTTTAGATGTTGTGCTAAATTCGTGGGAGAGGGGAGGGCGAGAGATGTGGGTGGAAAGAAAGAAAAAAAGGCTACAGTTACTTTCTAAGAGAGAGAGAGAGAGAGAGAGAGAGGTGCTTAATTACCTTTTATTGCTAGTATTATTCTCTTTGCCATAATAGCTTGTTTATTAATTCGGACATTAATAGCCGTCCATCTAAAGCACATCCCACGGCTGATCGTGCGCACATGCTACGTAACTCTTCATCTCCCATTTTTCGAACTCCATTTCTCATCAAATCATCATCATCATCAGTTCAAGAGCTTACTGGGTTGAATGCATCACAGGCCCAGCCCAATACATTGATCTCTTTGTAAATCTAGATTCTAGCTCATGTGAGAAAATTAGGCTTTCGAATAAAAAATGGGCCGATCTTTAGATCACGATCCGACGAGTTGGGCCAATTTCCAGGTCCATCTAATTAAACTGTGCCCATCTCCTATACATCTCTCTCTACAGAGGCAAATGATGATGACATGACGAATAATATGAGATGTATGTATTTTGGTAGGAATTTATCAGGGAAGGTGATGGGTGGCTAATAATAAGGCAACGCAAGGTCTAAAGATGACCAAGAAATTTGCGCTTGTCACTTTCATTTGTGGCCCATCTTTCTTCCATGTTACTAGATTGCGGGATTCGATTATTAACGAAAAAGAATAATATTTAAGCCACCGTATCCTTGTCAAACCTTATTTGTTAGATCTTATTATTAGATTGTTATGGATCTTGGTAGGAATCTAGACTAGTATGAATGATCGGCGCAGCCAATTAATTAATAGGAGGACCCAGGATTATCGGGTTTATTTTTTATTTTTTATTTTTACTTTTCATCTGTTAGAAAACTACATTCGGAGTTAAAATCATATATATATATATATATATATATATATATATATATATATATATATATATATATATATATATATATATATATATATATAGAGAGTCCGGCTAGAATACTATGGATAACACCAAATAATTGGTACTATTAAGTTTTCAGCCGTTGGATGAAAAGATATGCGGTTGGAATTATAGTGGTTCCTTAAGATTTTTACTATTCAACCAACCACCTAGTAAATCTTAGGGGACTACTATAATTCCAACTGCATATTTTTTCATCCAACGGTTAAAAATTTGATAGTACCAATGGCTTAGTGCTATCGATAGTATTCTAGCCTAATTTTATATATATATATATATATATATATATATATATTGTTATTTAATTTAGCGACCATTAACTAAGCAAGGCTAGATTAAAATGTGTTATGTTATAAGATTTGTTAATTCGGATGATAATTATGGCTTGTTTGGATGCATCGAAAAATATAGCATAGTTAAATTATACTATATATACAAAGAAAAAATTCAATAAAGTGTTTGAATGATTTAATGCTTAAGATCATCCTAAAAAAACAGAGTAATAATTTAGACGACCTCATCTTCGGACAAATTTAAAAATTTAAAATTTAAAATTTAAAATTTAAACTTTCAACAAAAAAAAATATAAATTTAAAACTAAAAATTTTAAATTTTAAATTTTAAAATTTTAAAATTAGGATTCAAATTTGAAATTTTATTTTTTTAAATTTTAATTTTAATTTTCAAATTTGAATGTATATTCAAATTTGAAATTTAAAAATTTTAAATTTCAAATTTAAAATTTAAAAAATTTAAAAAATTAAAATTTTAAAATTCAAATTTAAATTTTAAAAAATTTAAAATTAAAATTTTATAATATTGATTTTAAATTTTAAACATTAAAATTTATTATTTTAAAATAATACATTTAATTTTAAAATAATAAAATTTAATTTTACAATTTAGGATTTTAAATTTTAAAATTTAAAATTTAAAATTAGATTTTATTTTTCAAAATTTTAAATTTTAGTTTGAAATTTTAAATTTTAAATTTTTTAACTTTTAATTTCAAATTATAAAAAATTTAATTTTAAAATATAAAATATAAAATTAATATTTTTTTAAAAAATAAATAAATTGAAATGTTTTTTGTGAAATTTTATCATTTATATCCAAACAGTTTCAAATTTAAAATTTTAGAATTTTTTAAAATTGCAACCATCACAATTTATAAATTTTATAATATTATTTTTACTGTATATTCAAACATGCCCTTTAAGTTGCATGTGATCACTTAGAGCTGTCCCCAGTGAAATGAAATTGGCATAATTAATTGGTTCTTTTTGGTGCCAAATTAGTAATAGAGGTGTTTCTCTTCTTTTTCACATGCGAACGATGCTGGACCTTCACGTGGTAATCGCGTGCATAGGTGTCACGCACGTTTATTAGTGAAGTAGCACCATGCATGGCCAAGTGTCCATGTGAATGAAACATATATGGAGACAATATGAAAGGTATGCATCATTTTTGAAAATTATACATCTCATAGGAGTTTTAGAAAAGTTTAAAATATCTTTTAAGAGATCCAGTACTCCTCGATTCAATTAATCGTTCATAATGCAACTGACAAAAAATTTGATGATTAATATTTAAGATTTTGAGCTTGAAGCTTAGTTACTTTATATTTTTAACTAAATTTATTTTAAAATAAATAAAAAAATAAAATGCTATTTTTCTCTCTCTTCAAAAAAAAAAAAAAAAAAACTCCTCAATCCACCAGATGTTAACTTCATGATCTGATAAAATTTCCAACCATTATTTCGTATAATTGAAGAGAATCTAAGCTTCAAATGAAGCATTATTGAAGTTGCTGTGCTTGAAGAACACATTTTATTTAATCAAGAATACGGAAGATTGAGCTTCTCATTAAGAAAAAGCCCGGCAATTGAGTTTTGGCTCTTATTGCCAAAGAAGGAACCTCTTGGAGGTGCGATAGCATATTCTACCGACTGAATTAAGTGCATAATTCTAGTAAGATATCGACCGTCTTTAGTAAAAAATTTGATTATTGATATTCAATATTTTAAATTCGAAGTCTAATTATTTTATATTTTCAGTTAAATTTATTTTAAAATAAAAAAAATAGGTAATATATTATTTTTCTCTTTAAAAAAAAAAAAAATTTAGCAAGATATGGCATAGATGAGGTGCTCTTTTTATCTAGTAGTTGCCGTTTTCCACAGAGATATACAGCATCTCTAAAATCTCCGTTGTACCTAAGATCATTTATCTTTTAAGCAGGGCACGTAAAGGACGAAGAGCTACAAATTCGGGTTCCTTCGCTTGTGCATAGAATATTTACATTCGAAACAAACCCTCTACTACAATATTTGTTTTCATGTCAAATTTATTGAATATAAAATATATAAATATAATTTTTTAATAATTTAAAATTTTGAAATACAATGGCTGTTTTATATAATTTCATATGGTATTAAAACAAAAAATTATGAATTCGAATTCCACCAGATTTTTAGTATTATTTAATTTTTTTTTATTTAAATAAATTCATGTCTTAGGTCAATTAAATAAATAAGTTTGAGTCCAGCGAGAAAAAAGTTACCGTTACATAATTTTGCAAAATTATTGGAAGGAAATTTTATGGATAGCCTCAGTCCAATATTGCAACACCAAAGGTAGTAACTTAGCGGTTTTTGATCCCTCTGATCCCGTTCTTGATCCGATGTGGAGACAAGGTATGTTCGTTATACCTTTGATGACTCGTTTAGGAATAACCAATTCGTGGGGCGATTGGAGTATTTCAGGAGGAACTATAATAAATCCGGGTGTACTATGATCATAACATCAGTATGATTGATCAGGAAATTAATTACAAACAATAATCAACTTTTCGACTCCAATATAATGTCTTCTTATGAAATTGATCATGTCGTTCTAATTAATGCGATGAAAACAATAATGGCAAGTGAAGAAGGCGTATCGTTAATGAAATATACATAATGAGAGAGAAATTCAATTACAAACAATATCTAATTAGATCGGTGTTAACCACATACAAACAGTTAGAATACTTTGATATTTATAATTTTTGTAAGACTAAAATGTTAGAAACTCGATTCTTAGCAACGGAGGTACTAGAGACTTGCATGACAAATCGCTAAGTAGTCTTCGAATGTCGATCAAAGTATAGATTCTCGTCTGGTTGGTGCTCAAAGGACGCCTTCCCACAACAGATAATCTTGCCAAGAGGGGATGGGTGGGTTGCACTCTCTGCGTGCTCTGTGGATGCGAGAACGAGACAGTAGATCACCTATTTGTGGGTGGGTTGCACTCTCTGCGTGCTCTGTGGATGCGAGAACGAGACAGTAGATCACCTATTTGTGAGCTATGTTTTTACGCCGTTCGTTTTGGGGATGGGTGACGGAGCCATCTGGCTCGAGAACTGTAACGACCCGGCCCACTAGCAATAATAACTCGTTGGGCCCAAACCACAGCCCAAAATGCTTAAGCCAAGTTATTATTACTAGTATCCATGTCTCCTATAAATCTAATGACAATTCCATCCACATCCGATGTGGGACTATTGGGGCCATCCACATCCGATGTGGGACTATTGGGGGCGTCACAGACTCCCCCCGTTTAGGCCTGACGTCCTCGTCAGCCCAAACACACGCACACAGCAGCCCAAGATCACCAGGCGATGTGAGACTCGTCTCGCTAGCCTTGTCATCTAGACCTAGGCTCAGCCGAGACTCGTAACACACTTCCGGCTGGTTATTGGCTCTGATACCAAATGTAACGACCCGACCCACTAGCAATAATAACTCGTTGGGCCCAAACCACAGCCCAAAATGCTTAAGCCAAGTTATTATTACTAGTATCCATGTCTCCTATAAATCCAATGACAATTCCATCCACATCCGATGTGGGACTATTAGGGCCATCCACATCCGATGTGGGACTATTGGGGGCGTCACAGGAACTTCGCTGCGACTGTCACGCCCCGGGTGTAAACCAGAACCCGGGCCCGTCTACAGATCCGCCATGCACACGGTTTTTCCCGCGTACACGAAGCGCCAAACCTGCTCAGATATAAAAGATAATAATAAAAAAGCAATAAAAACAGAGCTGAACTAAAACTAAACATCTCAGACTGAAGCTGGAAATAAAATACAATACATCTGTATAAATGATACATCAGTCTCTCCCAGCTCACTCGAAATAAATACAACCTGCTGGCAAAAGCCAGTCCCAAAAGTAAAGGTACAACCGTCTGAGGAAACATGGGTACATCAACAGTCCAGCTAACCCGCTCATCCTGCCTCGAGATCTATCTACTCAACCGTCCTCTCTCCTCGATCCGCCGCTGAAAACCCAGCAGCACCCGCAGAAGACACTGCAAAACAAGGGAGAAGAAAAAGAGGAAGGAAGAATGGGGGTGAGAACTACTAGTAAACCAGTAGCCTCCCCTAGTAGGTAAAACCTCAAACTCTGACACACCCACTAGGTCTACCAGAGGCAAAAGGAAAGAAGAGTGGTAAGAAATGAAACTGCTGAAAAGGGGAAATCTACCACTACTATGCCTCTAAAATACAGTCCTAGACTGGAATAGCCGTATGCAATGATAACCAACCGTCCCAGATGAACCCAATCTGCACCGCCCTCATCATCGGGCAAGTAAGCCGCGCCGATGTGATAGCAAAATTCCTGTTGCCGCTCTCATCATCGGGCAAATAAGCCGCGCCGATGTGATAGTAAAACTGTCCATAACTGTCTGGACCCGGCCTCCGGAGGGGAACTCGAGGGGAGCGACCCACACGAGGAAAGTATCACCGGGCAATAACCGCGCCGGTGTGATAAGTATCAAAAGCAGGACTGGATAACAACTAAAAAGCCTCAGTGGAACACACCCCTCCACTAAAAGAAACCCCGATCCCCAATCTGATGCATAAGTACACATACGGTCAACCGCCCAATATCCGCGGTTGCCGCAATAACCCCGAATCCAAAAATCGGGTAAAATAATCCGTATCCGGTCAACCGCCTACTATCCGCGGTAGCCGCAATAAACTACAATCACAATCATGTCCCACATCCGACATCCGGTCAACCGCCTACTATCCGCGGTAGCCGCAATAATCCCCCAATCCAAAAATCGGGTAAAATAATCTGTATCCGGTCAACCGCCTACTATCCGCGGTAGCCGCTATACCCCACAACCCACAATCAAATACCACCTGTCCCCGACCCCAAGGTCCCGGCTACACTATCCCGTACCCCTGCTCAAACCCGAGCAACAACGACCACCTGACTAACGAAAAGGAGAAAGGAAGCAAACATGGTTCCTCCTAAGTCAAGTTCCAGCATGAAAGTGTAGCGATAAAAGATGGCCTATCTAGATGTCCATACAAGCATGCAAGTGTTCTCAAGGAAACATAAATCAAGTCATTGGTCATTAACGGTATCCACCTATGCATGTCACCTATCCTCAAGTAATACCACTAATAGGATAAATCATCTTGACCAGGTATAATAAACAGTTCCACATGCAAGGTTAAGTGCTAACATAGCAATACATGATTCCACACAGGCATGCAATTGTCCTCATGCAAATAGCAAGGAGTATAACAACTAATAGTCCCACATGTGTACTAAGTAATAATTCCGCATAGATATAACCATCATGCTAAAGTCATTAAATAATTGCACATGTCTAAAAAGAAATCCACTGACCACCCTCACAAAAATCATCCGCCTATACATGTCCAAAAGGCCCCAAGTAGTACCTACCAACAGGCTAATACATATTGTCCAAACACGCCACTAACTACCACAGGTAAGATTATGTACTACTATTAAATCCATGCCATCCTGTTTAAGTTCCAAGTACAATCATGATTCCAACATAGCAGTTTCCTAAAAGCATTCCCGACATGAGATGTCTCATATGATAGGCTCATAAGATTAGCAATTAACGATCATAATGTTCCAATAACATCTCTGCAATATTTCTAGTGGGTATGTCAGAAAAATGAGAGATATAGCAACCACCCACCTGAAGTGCTGACTGTCCAAATCCCACAGCTGAAAATACCAGTTAAATCCAAATCTCCTACTCCAATGGGTCCAGCAATACCCGCAACTCTCCTGGGTACGTACAACACAAGGTCCACAAATACACATAAGTTCCCAAAACTGCTCTTACAACCACATACAAAATCAGTCCCAAAGATGTCCAATTTTCACCTGGTGAAAATGCCCAGAAAAATCCAAGAAAAATATCACAGCGATCCTCACGTCGATACCTTCGAAATGAGTGCCTGCACGTCAAAATCTGAGTTCGGTAGGTCAAGATATAAATTCGGCAAGGTGGTGCCCTCAAACAGTTTCTACATAAAAAACTGTAGCACTGTACACAGAGAAACAGTGATTTTCACCTCTGATAAAATCTCGGAAAAATCCAAGAAAAATACGAGCGCGTTCTTTGCGATCTGTAGAAGAAAAAGTTGTATAAGCTCGTTCCCGTCTGACGCTCGTACGAAAAGATATGGCCAAAACACCTCGATGTTGTCCCACAAATCCACACAGAAAAAGGTCAAGAAAGAACCTCGGGATCCATGCCACAGACTCAAAACCGAAATGCGTGATCAATACGAAAGATGAAGCCCTACCAGTTAGGAGTATGCCAGCGCAAGAATCGCTAAAAACGAAGGTCGGGGTAGCCCAGGGGAGCCCTCACACTGTACTGCGGCGAAGAAGAACACTGGGAATGAAACGTCTCACCGCGCCGTAAAATCTAGAATCTCGGGATGCGTGCTCCTAAAAACCCCAAAACTCTGCAGGAAGATCAAGCACTCAAAGATGAACAAATCACCTTAAGGGAGCTCGGGCAGAGGAGGCTCGAAAATGGGAGAAAAACCTCCAAAAAGGCAGCTCGGGCTGCTATTTATAGGCTGAGGAAAACAATTCCAAAAATTCCGAGCTTGTCCCAACTTTCGGGTGCCCGGTCCGGTCCGCCCGAATTCGGGCGCGCACAGTGCGGCCCAGCCCGGCCCATCCTGTCGCACGGGATCGCGCCTCCGTCCGACCCGCCTCAGGGCCCGCCACGTGTCCGCCGAACACGGGACAGCCATGCAAGTGCCCGCGGAGAGCGCCACGTGCCCCCGCCCGCAGTCAACGCGGTGGGTGGCGCCCGCGAATAAGCGGGCGCCACGTGGCGCTGCCCACGACCGGCCCACCTGCCCGCGTACGGCCACCTGCCCCGACACCTGCCCCGCGCGTTGCGTGGACCGCGCCCACCAAGGCCATCCAACCATAAGGCGACACATGGCCAACCCTCGGTCCACCGTGCACCCCGCAAAATTCCGTGGACCGCGCCGCCTGAACCATCCAAACACAAACCGCCACGTGGCATCGCCCTGGTGCACGCCCACCGCGTGGACCGCGCACCTGCCCGCGCCCCCACGCGCCTGCCAGCGCCGCTGTGCCGCCTGCCCGAGGCCGTGCCGCCGCTCTCCGCCGCTGCCCGCCGCCGCCGCCGACGCCGGCGATCGCCGGAAACACTGTTCCGGCAGTGAACAGTGAAATTACTGTAGCAAGCTACGAAAAATACATGTAAATAGCCCATTTTGACCGTTTTCGCGCGCTGAGTCCAAATCCGGTATCCGATTGGCCAAATTCCAATCCTAAAATTTGCCGAATGCATCCGGAAAGGTGTTCCTTTATCCAAACTTCACGCTGAGCCAAATTTTAATATCCGTTTCACGCAAAACCTCTTCTAAAGATCCGACGGAGTCATCCTGTGATGATCCAGACTCCCGCAGGAACTGTGCAACATTAAACAGTGACTGCGGAGAGCTTATGTAGTGCAACGGAGCTTGTAGAATCAAAATTGCACATTTAATATAGACTCTGCGCGAAAATCGGAGCAAATAGAATTTTCCGGGAGCTTTCGGCAAAATTTCGGATGAGAATTTGGCGAAATGGACGTCGTATTTGGACTCGGATGTGTGTTGATGCAGGAAGGGAGGGTAATTGCATATGCATCAAGACAACTCAAAGAATATGAGAAAAATTACCCTACCCATGACTTGGAGCTTGCTGCTGTAGTGTTTGCACTGAAGCTTTGGCGTCATTATCTGTATGGGGAGCATTGTGAAATCTACACCGATCACAAGAGCCTAAAATACCTGTTCACGCAAAAGAAGCTGAATTTGAGGCAACGTAGGTGGTTAGAGCTATTAAAGGATTATGATGTAGATATTCTCTACCACCCGGGCAAGGCTAATGTGGTTGCTGACGCCTTGAGTAGAAGAGCGGTGCAAAGTTTGTCTATGTTGATCACAGACCAAGCGCCGCTATTAGAGGAGATGAGACGACTCGAGATAGAGGTTGTGTCCCCTGGGGTCACTGCTAGACTGACATCTTTAGTCTTGCAGCCCACTCTGCTGGACAGGATCAGGGAGAAACAGAGTGAGGACCCCCGCTTGATCAGGATTAGAGATCAGATTCCGAGTAATCAGTCTGGGGACTTTACGGTAGATGCCTCGGGAGTACTAAGATACAGAGACCGAGCATGTGTGCCAATAGATGCGGAGATCAGAGAGCAGATATTGCGAGAGGCCCATTATACACCTTATACCCTACATCCTGGTGGGACTAAGATGTATAAGGACTTCAAGGCACACTTCTGGTGGAAAGGCATGAAAAGGGATATTGGGAGATTTGTGGCCCAGTGTTTAACTTGTCAGCAGGTGAAAGCTGAGCATCGAGTGCCAGCTGGCAAGTTACAAAGTCTCCCAATTCCCGAGTGGAAATGGGACCACATTACGATGGATTTCGTGGTCGGATTGCCAAAGGCACAGGGAGGAGCAGACGCTATCTGGGTAGTTGTAGATAGACTTACCAAGTCGGCGCACTTTCTGCCCATGCAGACTACGTGGCCACTTGAGCGACTAGCCCAGCTATATCTAGATGAGATAGTTAGATTACATGGAGTATCAGCCTCCATTGTATCAGATAGAGACCCGAGGTTTGTTTCGCGTTTCTGGATGAGTTTGCAGACAGCCTTGGGGACTCAGCTTAGGTTCAGTACTGCTTTTCATCCGCAGACTAATGGGCAGTCAGAGCGGACGATACAAATCCTGGAGGACATGCTTAGGGCTTGCATCTTGGATTTCGGCGGAGGAAGGAATCGACACTTATCTTTGGCAGAGTTCGCGTACAACAATAGTTTTCAAGCGAGCATTCAGATGGCTCCGTTTGAAGCGTTGTATGGACGCAAGTGTCGATCACCGCTTTATTGGAGTGACGTGGGCGAAAGGTGGACCTTGGGACCAGATGTCTTGATAGAAGCAGAAGAGAAGGTCCGAGTGATTCGACGGCATCTTCAAACCGCCCAAAGCCGACAAAGGAGTTATGCCGATGTTCGGCGACGGGACTTAGAATTTCAAGTTGGAGATCATGTATTCCTGAAAGTCTCGCCGTCCAAAGGAATCAGGAGGTTCGGCATTCGTGGAAAGCTTAGCCCCCGATACATTGGACCCTTTGAGGTATTGGGGCGTATTGGGCCAGTTGCCTACCGACTCGCACTTCCCCCAAGGCTTGCTGGTGTCCATGATGTATTTCATGTTTCTACTTTGAGAAAGTATATCTTCGACCCATCGCACGTCATCGACTTCACACCGCTTGAGATCAGCGAGGATTTGACGTATGAAGAACGCCCACTGCGAATTCTGGATCGAGAAGTGAAAGAATTGCGCAGTCGAGCCATCCCCTATGTGAAGATCCAATGGAGCAATCATGACGAGCGCGAGGCTACATGGGAACTCGAGTCAGAGATGAGGGATGCCCACCCCTACTTATTTGAGACATTGGACTGAGGATTATTGTTTAGTCTCGTTTCGAGGACGAAACTCTTTTAGTGGGGGAGGATGTGATGATCCAGACTCCCGCAGGAACTGTGCAACATTAAACAGTGACTGCGGAGAGCTTATGTAGTGCAACGGAGCTTGTAGAATCAAAATTGGACATTTAATATAGACTCTGCGCGAAAATCGGAGCAAATGGAATTTTTCGGGAGCTTTCGGCAAAATTTCGGATGAGAATTTGGCGAAATGGACGCCGTATTTGGACTCAGCGCGCGAAAACGATCGAAACAGTATATTTACTTTAATTTTTCGGCACCTCGGTACTGTTCACGCCGGAACAGTAACTCCGGCCGCTGGAATTACTGTTCCGGCGACCGGCGAGCGGCGGCGGGCGGCGGCGCACGGCGGCGGGCAGCGGCGCAGCGGCGGCACAGCGGCAGAGGGCGGCGGCGCAGGCGCGGGCGGGGGGCTCGGGTGCGCGGTCCATGGGCCTGGCGTGCACCGGGAGCACCGAACCCTGCATCTGCCACGTGGCAGCTTCCCATTGGCTGGCCGGCTTCTAGAAGCCCACGGGGACTGTGACACATGGCAAGATCCTATTGGCCGACAACTTCCGGAAGACCCGGAGCGCGGACCGGCCATGTGCACCACGTGGCCACGTGGCGATTTTTCATTGGGCCTGCACAGGCTGTTTGCTGTTTTGTGGACACGTGGCGCTTTCTGGTTGGCCCATTTCGTGTTTCCTGTTCGGATCCGGATCCCGTGTGGGAATATTCCCTTTGGCCCACTATATAAGAGGTCCCCCACCCCCTCTCTTTGCACCTCGGTTTTCGAGCCCTTAGAGGGAGAATCCGAATTTGAGCTCTATAGGAAAGTTCTTCCTCTCTCTCTCCTCTCTCTCTCTTCAAAATTCCAGAATTTCTGGAGTTACAGTTAGTGAGCTATCTGCGACGCGGCGCACTGCGACGGTTCTCTTTTTCAGCCCATTTCCCGTCGCAGTTCCGTCGGAAATTCCCTGAGTGCTAACCAGGAGGAATTTTTGGACGATTTTTGCGGCAGCACGACCGTAAGAGGTAGGGCTTTGATTTTCATGTTGATCACTTTGCTCTATTTCGTACTTTTGGCACGATTCCCGAGGTCTCTTTGACCCCCCTTTTTGCTGTGGAAATTTCTGGACAGCATCGACTTCTCCGATTTTTATCTTGGCGTAGGAGCATCAGATCGAGACGTTTAAAGAGTCGATTTTGATCTACTCTTCGCGAAGAACGCAACCGTAATTTTTCTGGATTTTTCTGAGCACTATACAGAGGTGAAAAACTCCTCTCTTTTCGTGCTATTTGAAAAACAGCAAAAGCTGTATTTTTATGAATAATATAGTTACACCCTGTGCAATGTGTGTTGCTGTAGGGCACCATTTTCGGCAGACAGCAGTTCTAGGGGACTGTGGACAGCCAGGAGACTTTCTGGGTGTGATTTGAGCTGTTCGAGGTGGGCGGTTGTTGCTTACCTCATTTTTGACAAGCTCACTGGGATTACTGGAACTCCCCTAAAATTTAATATGACAATTGATGAGAACCACTGGGACAAACTAATATGATAATTGATAAGAACCATTGGGACAACTAACAGGACAAACTAACAGGACAACTAACAGGACAATTGATGAGAACTATTGGGACGAACTAATGTGACAATTGACGAGAACCGCTGGGACGAACTCTCCTAAAATTTAATATAACCCCACAGATGATATGATGACTTATATTGGGACACTGTGATTAAGACAAAGGCTATAATCTCGCATGCAAATGACTTTTATTCAGTAAATCAATCTTTTTAAATCTTTGACACTATTTTACAACTTTTAAAATAAAGACAGTTGCATGCATGCCCGGACATCAGGTAGGGCCACTATTTATTGCTACACTATCATATTAAGACTTGACATGTTTTATTGCTCTCTTTTGCTTTCAGTTGCTTGTCGCTCGAGTATGAGCAGGGGTTTGGGATAGTATAGCCAAGGTTATGTTAGATTATAAACTTGTGGGGTGTTGCGGTGACCGCGGACTGTAGGCGGTCGGCCGGATGTTTATCCTTGCATCAGAATGGGGTTGAGTCTGGTCTATTTTAGGCATCAGCAGGGGATCGGGCTTTTCTCTAGTGGATGGTTTTTTCCACTCATTGAGTACTATGGCATCAGATCAGGGTTTCTTAGTGGATGGCTTTTCCCACTTTGATCATAGTCATGATCCAGTCCTGCTGTTTACGACACTTATGATACTTATTACTGAGGTACTTTTACTCGTGTGGGTCGCTCCCCTCGAGTGCCACTCCGGAGTGTGTTACAGGCAGGCTTGAGTCATTGAGACTCTCATTCCCTATCGGTGTTATGCATTGGCCAGCATACCCGATTTGGCAGGCAAGGCGCAGCAGGCAGTACCAGTTTTACTGGTGGCATAAGATTGGGTTTATTCAGGCAGGCATGTTAGATACTGATGCATACATACAGTCATTCCTTTTGGCACTGCATTTAGAGACATGCTAGTGGTGGTTTCCCCTTTATTCAGCAGTTCTGCTTACAGCTTTACCACTTTCTCCTTTCTGGCCTCTAGTAATCCTAGTGGGTGCATCAGAGTTGAGGTTTTGCCCACTAGGGGAGGCTACTGGTTTATCTGGTAGTTCTCACCCCCATTATTCTTTTCTGTTTCTTTCTTCTTCTTTATTTTGCAGAGTCGTCTGCGGGAGCTGCTAGGCTATCAGCGGCTGATAAAGGTAAGGGGATCGTTGAGTAGATAGATCTCCTGTGAGACCGAGAGTGGATTTTAGACAGATGTTATACTCTTTACTCAGACTGTGGTATTTCTTCTTTCTTTGAGTCTGGCACTGGCCAGCTGGCTGTATTATTTTGGTGAGCTGGAAGATTATTGTACTTATTACAGCTTTATTTGTAGTTCCAGTCTGAGATACTATGTGGTTCTTCTACTTCAGCTCTGTATTATGCTCTTTTATTATTCATATTATATCGGAGCAGGTTACCAGTGCTTCGTGTACTCGGGAAATCCCGGGTGCACGGCGGATCTGTTGGCAAGCCCGGGTTCCGGGGCGTGACAGATTAAGTTGGTATCAGAGCTTAGGGATAGGTCAGTTGGGACTTAGGAAACCCTAGGCTTTTGGTAGACCCTAGGATAATAGGGTACGAGAGACGTGATATTTGCGAAAGTCGTTGATTTATTGTTTGACTCTTCCAGTGAGAGAAGAGGGATCGACATGCCTAATTTCTGGTGAACCGTTATGTTGGCTGCAGACAACATAAAGTCACAGAAATATGGGGATGTCTTTGACTTTCGCTAGATTGGGTCGTGTGGGGATATGATACTGAGTGTGGTTTCTTGTGATAGGATGCCTCCGCGACGTAGAATGTTGACGCGTTCTCAGCCTGATTCCCCTGAGCCCGAGCCGGAGGAGTCCGAGCAGGGCCAGCAGAGTGAGGTGCAGGAGCTTCAGGCTCAGATGGCCCTGATGGCAGAGGCCGTGCAGCGTCAGGAGGAGGCCATGGGTCGGCTGACGCAGATGTTAGAACAGAGGGCGCAGCCTGTTGTTGCACCCCCTGAGAGTTCTCCCGTACCACCCTCCCCTGCTGTGGCTTCCCCAGTTGGACCGGTGACCACGGCATCCCCTGTTGCTCAAGGAGCAATCCGGCCATTGACTCCTGCGGAGGAGCAGGAGATTGCTGACAAACTTACTCAGTTCTGTAAGCGGGGACCGCCCAGGTTTTCAGGGCGGAATACTCAGCCGTGGGAGATCGGGACTTGGCTTTCGTCAATGGAGAAGTTATTCCGGGACTTCTTCATTGACCAGAAGTACAGGGTACATATGGCTGTACACTGCTTAGACGGGGACGCTGATGCATGGTGGCGTCGGGTAGAGCCTCTGGAGTTCCAGATCACTCGACAGCTACCCTGGTCAGAGTTCAAGAGGATGATTCTAGATACGTACTTTTCCACGAGTATAAAGAAAAAGCTGGAGGATGATTTGAAGAATCTTCAGCAAGGCGACCGGACAGCATTGGACTACTTTCAGGAGTTCACGCGGTTGCTCAACTGCGTACCCTACGTCGCCAGGGACGGACCGCACCAGGTGGAGCTCTTTGAGTCGGGCCTGCGCCCAGAGATCTATACTCTGGTGCATGCCCAGAGACTACAAACCTTGGAGGAGGCAGCAGAGCATGCCCAGTGGGTTGAGAGGGGAGACCACGTCGTCACCAGACGTGGGGGCATGGTCGCTCAAGGCGCAGACAGAAAGCGACCAGCGCAGGACGACGGGAGACAGGCCAGTTCCTGGAGGCCGCCCCGACCGCCACCGCCTCAGTTTTTCGGCCAAGGACGGTCGGAGCGGCGAGTGCCTGGTGGACCCCAGAGGCCCCAGCAGCGGCAGCAGCAGCAGCAGAGATCCCAGCCGTCGCAGCGTGGGTCGCAGCGACAGCCTCAGCGACAACAGCAGTCACGACAACCCCGGGCCCCCGGCAATTGTATTTTCTGTGGAGGTCAGCACTTTTCCAACACCTGCGACCAGCGGTGGGGTCGCTGCTATAGATGTGGACAGTCTGGCCACGTCCGAGCTACTTGCCCTTATGCGCCATCGACGGCCCCTTCTCCAGCATCGGCTCCATCTTCATCACAGCAACGGTCGACGGCTCAGCGGCCATATGCTCCAGCAAGCAGGCCATCTTCTTCCTATCCCACGGAGTATCGCCCTCCACCCCAGAGTGGGCGAGTGTATGCTGCGCAGGTAGAGGACTCTTCGGCAGCAGATCACGTGGTGGCAGGTATCACCTTACTTTCTGGCATTAGGACTCGTACATTATTCGATACTGGAGCATCGCATTCTTTATCAGTAGATCATTTGCATCATTACATGGGTTAAAGGTAGGACTTCTACCACGTGCACGAGAGGTTCAGATTCCCGATCACACCTTGCACGTAGAGGAGTGTTGTTGGTCCTGCCCGATGCAAATCGAGTCCTGGATTATGCCAGCAGACCTGTTGGTCCTGAGACAATTGAAGGACTTCGATGTGGTCCTCGGGATGGACTGGCTGGCTCGGTATTTTGCGACCATTGATTGTGCCGCGAGGACCGTCACTTTTAGAGAGCCAGACCAGGAAATGTTGGTATACCGGGGATGTCAGAGTGCTTTCTTTGCCTCTATAGTTTTAACTTCCCGAGCGAGGCAGATGATCCATCGTGGATGTGTAGCCTTTTTGGCTAGTGTTGTTGAAGGGCCTACGGCGGCGCCGGGACTCGGGGATATCCCTATTGCCCGCGAGTTTCCGGATGTTTTTCCACCTGAGCTGACAAGCATGCCGCTAGATAGGGAGATTGAGTTTGTGATTGACGTAGTTCCGGAAACTGCGCCAATCTCAAAGGCTCCTTACCGGATGGCACCGGCTGAGCTGCGAGAGCTTAAGGCGCAACTCCAGGATTTGATGGACAAGGGCTTTATTAGGCCGAGTGTGTCGCCTTGGGGAGCGCCGGTGCTATTCGTGAAAAAGAAGGATGGGTCACTTCGATTGTGTGTGGACTATAGGGAATTAAATAAAGTGACCATCAAGAACAAGTACCCTTTGCCGCGCATCGATGATCTTTTTGATCAGCTGCAAGGGTCTTGTGTCTTCTCTAAGATAGATTTGCAGTCCGGTTACCACCAGTTAAAGGTGAAGGCCGAGGATATTCCGAAGACGGCATTCAGATCACGGTACGGGCATTATGAATTCACAGTTATGCCTTTTGGGCTAACTAATGCCCCTGCTGCGTTCATGGATTTGATGAACCGGATCTTCCGACCTTATTTGGACCGGTTCGTGGTGGTGTTCATTGATGATATCTTGGTCTACTCCCGAAGTGATGCAGAGCATGAGGAGCACTTGAGGATTGTGCTGCAACTTCTACGAGAGAAGAAGTTGTTTGCCAAACTGGCAAAGTGCGAGTTTTGGCTTCGGAAGGTAGTCTTCTTGGGCCATGTGATTTCTGCCGCGGGTGTGGCAGTGGACCCAGCGAAGATTGAGGCAGTCCGTGATTGGCCCCGACCGACGACGGTTTCTGAGGTACGTAGCTTTATGGGTTTAGCTGGGTATTACCGTCGGTTTGTGGAAGGCTTTGCGAAGCTCTCCACACCCCTCACTCGCTTGACGCGTAAGGGAGTGAAGTTTATCTGGAGTGAGGACTGTCAAAAGAGCTTTGAGGAGCTGAAGAATAGACTGATGACCGCTCCTATCCTTTCCCTTCCAGTTATGGGAAAAGGATATGTGATCTACAGCGATGCATCACACAGTGGACTCGGATGTGTGTTGATGCAGGAAGGGAGGGTAATTGCATATGCATCAAGACAACTCAAAGAATATGAGAAAAATTACCCTACCCATGACTTGGAGCTTGCTGCTGTAGTGTTTGCACTGAAGCTTTGGCGTCATTATCTGTATGGGGAGCATTGTGAAATCTACACCGATCACAAGAGCCTAAAATACCTGTTCACGCAAAAGAAGCTGAATTTGAGGCAACGTAGGTGGTTAGAGCTATTAAAGGATTATGATGTAGATATTCTCTACCACCCGGGCAAGGCTAATGTTGGTTGCTGACGCCTTGAGTAGAAGAGCGGTGCAAAGTTTGTCTATGTTGATCACAGACCAAGCGCCGCTATTAGAGGAGATGAGACGACTCGAGATAGAGGTTGTGTCCCCTGGGGTCACTGCTAGACTGACATCTTTAGTCTTGCAGCCCACTCTGCTGGACAGGATCAGGGAGAAACAGAAGTGAGGACCCCCGCTTGATCAGGATTAGAGATCAGATTCCGAGTAATCAGTCTGGGGACTTTACGGTAGATGCCTCGGGAGTACTAAGATACAGAGACCGAGCATGTGTGCCAATAGATGTGGAGATCAGAGAGCAGATATTGCGAGAGGGCCCATTATACACCTTATACCCTACATCCTGGTGGGACTAAGATGTATAAGGACTTCAAGGCACACTTCTGGTGGAAAGGCATGAAAAGGGATATTGGGAGATTTGTGGCCCAGTGTTTAACTTGTCAGCAGGTGAAAGCTGAGCATCGAGTGCCAGCTGGCAAGTTACAAAGTCTCCCAATTCCCGAGTGGAAATGGGACCACATTACGATGGATTTCGTGGTCGGATTGCCAAAGGCACAGGGAGGAGCAGACGCTATCTGGGTAGTTGTAGATAGACTTACCAAGTCGGCGCACTTTCTGCCCATGCAGACTACGTGGCCACTTGAGCGACTAGCCAGCTATATCTAGATGAGATAGTTAGATTACATGGAGTATCAGCCTCCATTGTATCAGATAGAGACCCGAGGTTTGTTTCGCGTTTTCTGGATGAGTTTGCAGACAGCCTTGGGGACTCAGCTTAGGTTCAGTACTGCTTTTCATCCGCAGACTAATGGGCAGTCAGAGCGGACGATACAAATCCTGGAGGACATGCTTAGGGCTTGCATCTTGGATTTCGGCGGAGGAAGGAATCGACAACTTATCTTTGGCAGAGTTCGCGTACAACAATAGTTTTCAAGCGAGCATTCAGATGGCTCCGTTTGAAGCGTTGTATGGACGCAAGTGTCGATCACCGCTTTATGGAGTGACGTGGGCGAAAGGTGGACCTTGGGACCAGATGTCTGGATAGAAGCAGAAGAGAAGGTCCGAGTGATCGACGGCATCTTCAAACCGCCCAAAGCCGACAAAGGAGTTATGCCGATGTTCGGCGACGGGACTTAGAATTTCAAGTTGGAGATCATGTATTCCTGAAAGTCTCGCCGTCCAAAGGAATCAGGAGGTTCGGCATTCGTGGAAAGCTTAGCCCCCGATACATTGGACCCTTTGAGGTATTGGGGCGTATTGGGCCAGTTGCCTACCGACTCGCACTTCCCCCAAGGCTTGCTGGTGTCCATGATGTATTTCATGTTTCTACTTTGAGAAAGTATATCTTCGACCCATCGCACGTCATCGACTTCACACCGCTTGAGATCAGCGAGGATTTGACGTATGAAGAACGCCCACTGCGAATTCTGGATCGAGAGTGAAAGAATTGCGCAGTCGAGCCATCCCCTATGTGAAGATCCAATGGAGCAATCATGACGAGCGCGAGGCTACATGGGAGCTCGAGTCGGAGATGAGGGATGCCCACCCCTACTTATTTGAGACATCGGACTGAGGATTATTGTTTAGTCTCGTTTCGAGGACGAAACTCTTTTAGTGGGGGAGGATGTGATGATCCAGACTCCCGCAGGAACTGTGCAACATTAAACAGTGACTGCGGAGAGCTTATTCGTGAAACGGAGCTTGTAGAATCAAAATTGGACATTTAATATAGACTCTGCGCGAAAATCGGAGCAAATGGAATTTTCCGGGAGCTTTCGACAAAATTTCGGATGAGAATTTGGCGAAATGGACGTCGTATTTGGACTCAGCGCGCGAAAACGATCGAAACGGTATATTTACTTTAATTTTTCGGCACCTCGGTACTGTTCACGCCGGAACAGTAACTCCGCCGCCGGAATTACTGTTCCGGCGACCGGCGAGCGGCGGCGGGCGGCGGCGCACGGCGGCGGGCAGCGGCGCAGCGGCGGCACAGCGGCAGAGGGCGGCGGCGCAGGCGCGGGCGGGGGCTCGGGTGGGGCGCGGTCCATGGGCCTGGCGTGCACCGGGAGCACCGAACTGCATCTGCCACGTGGCAGCTTCCCATTGGCTGGCCGGCTTCTAGAAGCCCACGGGGACTGTGACACGTGGCAAGATCCTATTGGCCGACAACTTCCGGAAGACCCGGAGCGCGGACCGGCCATGTGCACCACGTGGCCACGTGGCGATTTTTCATTGGGCCTGCACAGGCTGTTTGCTGTTTTGTGGACACGTGGCGCTTTCTGGTTGGCCCATTTCGGTGTTTCCTGTTCGGATCCGGATCCCGTGTGGGAATATTCCCTTTGGCCCACTATATAAGAGGTCCCCCACCCCCTCTCTTTGCACCTCGGTTTTCGAGCCCTTAGAGGAGAATCCGAATTGAGCTCTATAGGAAAGTTCTTCCTCTCTCTCTCCTCTCTCTCTCTCAAAATTCCAGAATTTCTGGAGTTACAGTTAGTGAGCTATCTGCGACGCGGCGCACTGCGACGGTTCTCTTTTTCGGCCCATTTCCCGTCGCAGTTCCGTCGGAATTTCCTGTGCTAACCAGGAGGAATTTTTGGACGATTTTGCGGCAGCGCGACCTAAGAGGTAGGGCTTTGATTTTCGTGTTGATCACTTTGCTCCATTTCGTACTTTTGGCACGATTTCCCGAGGTCTCTTTGACCCCCTTTTTGCTGTGGAAATTTCTGGACAGCATCAACTTCTCCGATTTTTATCTTGGCGTAGGAGCATCAGATCGAGACGTTTAAAGAGTCGATTTTGATCTACTCTTCGCGAGGAACGCAACCGTAATTTTTCTGGATTTTTCTGAGCACTATACAGAGGTGAAAAACTCCTCTCTTTTCGTGCTATTTGAAAAACAGCAAAAGCTGTATTTTTATGAATAATATAGTTACACCCTGTGCAATGTGTGTTGCTGTAGGGCACCATTTTCGGCAGACAGCAGTTCTAGGGGACTGTGGACAGCCAGGAGACTTTCTGGGTGTATTTGAGCTGTTCGAGGTGGGCGGTTTGTTGCTTACCTCATTTTTGACAAGCTCACTGGGATTACTGGAACTCCCCTAAAATTTAATATGACAATTGATGAGAACCACTGGGACAAACTAATATGATAATTGATAAGAACCATTGGGACAACTAACAGGACAAACTAACAGGACAACTAACAGGACAATTGATGAGAACTATTGGGACGAACTAATGTGACAATTGACGAGAACCGCTGGGACGAACTCTCCTAAAATTTAATATAACCCCACAGATGATATGATGACTTATATTGGGACACTGTGATTAAGACAAAGGCTATAATCTCGCATGCAAATGACTTTTATTCAGTAAATCAATCTTTTTAAATCTTTGACACTATTTTACAACTTTTAAAATAAAGACAGTTGCATGCATGCCCGACATCAGGTAGGGCCACTATTTATTGCTACACTATCATATTAAGACTTGACATGTTTTATTGCTCTCTTTTGCTTTCAGTTGCTTGTCGCTCGAGTATGAGCAGGGTTTGGGATAGTATAGCCAAGGTTATGTTAGATTATAAACTTGTGGGGTGTTGCGGTGACCGCGGACTGTAGGCGGTCGGCCGGATGTTATCCTTGCATCAGAATGGGGTTGAGTCTGGTCTATTTTAGGCATCAGCAGGGGATCGGGCTTTTCTCTAGTGGATGGTTTTTCCACTTATTGAGTACTATGGCATCAGATCAGGGTTTCTTAGTGGATGGCTTTCCCACTTTGATCATAGTCATGATCCAGTCCTGCTGTTTACGACACTTATGATACTTATTACTGAGGTACTTTTACTCGTGTGGGTCGCTCCCCTCGAGTGCCACTCCGGAGTGTGTTACAGGCAGGCTTGAGTCCTTGAGACTCTCATTCCCTATCGGTGTTATGCATTGGCCAGCATACCCGATTTGGCAGGCAAGGCGCAGCAGGCAGTACCAGTTTTACTGGTGGCATAAGATTGGGTTTATTCAGGCAGGCATGTTAGATACTGATGCATACATACAGTCATTCCTTTTGGCACTGCATTTAGAGGCATGCTAGTGGTGGTTTCCCCTTATTCAGCAGTTCTGCTTACAGCTTTACCACTTTTTCCTTTTGGCCTCTAGTAATCCTAGTGGGTGCATCAGAGTTGAGGTTTTGCCCACTAGGGGAGGCTACTGGTTTATCTGGTAGTTCTCACCCCCATTATTCTTTTCTGTTTCTTTCTTCTTCTTATTTTTGCAGAGTCGTCTGCGGGAGCTGCTAGGCTATCAGCGGCTGATAAAGGTAAGGGGATCGTTGAGTAGATAGATCTCCTGTGAGACCGAGAGTGGATTTTAGACAGATGTTATACTCTTTACTCAGACTGTGGTATTTCTTCTTTCTTTGAGTCTGGCACTGGCCAGCTGGTGTATTATTTTGGTGAGCTGGAAGATTATTGTACTTATTACAGCTTTATTTGTAGTTCCAGTCTGAGATACTATGTGGTTCTTCTACTTCAGCTCTGTATTATGCTCTTTTATTATTCATATTATATCGGAGCAGGTTACCAGCGCTTCGTGTACTCGGGAAATCCCGGTGCACGGCGGATCTGTTGGCAAGCCCGGGTTCCGGGGCGTGACACATCCGATCACCCGCGTGATCCATTTAAGCCCAAAGTCCAACACTTGCATCCAAATTGGCGCACGAACACCGCCGACATGCCACTTAGGCCTCCAGAAGCTGCCGGTCACACTGTAGAAGCCCGCAAAGATCTAGGTCACCACAGCGACTGCTCGAGGTGTCTAAAAGATGTGGTTGGTATCGGAGAGGGTTTGCTGCTAAGAATAAGATGTTAACGTATCTTCGACGGTTATTTGGGTTATCATAAATAATACTATTTTTCGCCAAGCAAACACTAATTCCCCTTAGCGTCGTAAGTTGGATCAGAAGAGACCTAATTTTGTGGAAAGATTTGAAGTGAGGGGCGACGTGTGTTTCTCTCCTCTTTTATTTTTCTTTTTTTTATTTTTTTATTTTTTTTCTCTTTTCTTTTACTGGTACCAAGTTGTCTCACTTTCTCTTGCTTAGTTAACCTATGAGCGGTGTAACATCCTATCTTTATCTCAAAAAAAATGTTAGATATATTCACTGTAAAATTCTTACATATATTTTGAGAAAGCTTCATTTGTTACATGCTGGTACATAATGTAAAGGCCAAACAAAACTTTGCCTCTTAAAAAAAGGCAAGCTAAACTTCTTTTTGACATCTTTCTTTAGTTCCATTCTCTTTCGTTGCTATCTAACTTATCATAAATATCTGAAAAATAGTGATATAGATGGTGCGAGCTAAACTTCTTGGTCTTCCCCTTCCGATGGCGGCTCCGAAAAACAGATTGGTAGCCTATTAAGGTAAAGTGGAGAGACATATCGAAGGGTTAGCAAGCTAAATTTCTTTCTCATTGATATAGACTTGTCTTATGAACTCGGTTCTCTCGAACCTCTTTCTATTTTTTTCGGTGTTTAAAAGTATCCAGTGGGTTATACAGCATTCTACCTTTCTCTCAAAAAAGGACAGCTAGCTTCAGTTCTTTGCTCAAAAGTTCGGCTAGCTTTCACAGCTACTGATAAAAAAAAGAATATTGATTTTGAACACCCCTGCTCAACTCCGTTCGTCTTTGAAAGAGATGCTGATGAAAGGTTCAAAGAAAACTCCAGACTCTAAATTGTACTCTCCTGGTGCCAAACTCCTTTCTCGATCACCGGTGGCAATGCTGATTGGTATACGTAACTAAGAGGGCGCTCTCAATCACATTTTTAGTTGCTTGTCAAGTGCAAACGCTGTGCATTCGTCAACCAGCCTTTTAACGATACTGACTTCTATCACTCTTTATCTATGAGAATAGTCAGCTCCGTTTGTGAACTTGCATATCACACATTTCATAAATAATTTTTTTTTTTTGAGAGAATTAGAATGTTATCTATTTCGTTTATTTTAAAATAAATTTAGTCGAAAATATAAAATAATTAGCCTTCAAACTCAAATTTTGATTACCAATCACCAAACTCTTTACCACTTGTATTAGGGACAGTCGATTTTTCATAAATACTACTTACAAGGATTAATCAGTTGAAGTTAATTTGCAGATCCAAGTCTCTAATGGTACCTCAGTGTTTCTGCGGGACTCGTGAAGACTAAGGCTTGACATCACAAATATGTTATTTTGTCGTATGAAAGGCCGCTGGATTTGTCGTTAGTAGTAGCAAATTTGCCTACGCATTGACTGGTATGTCACCGGACTCACAAATTGTGTGGTTTGGTAGTGCATTTACCAGGGTTAATCATGATCATCCGTTTAATTTATAGATAGAAACAGAACCAATCCACACTCACCTTTTTACTACCAATTAGTGTAGCGATTAGCATAGAAATGGTGCATAAAAATAGGACCATCTAGTTAGAAGGCCCATCAATATTGAGTAAATTTAATAGAGTTTCAACACATTACTAATTACTAAGCATCCTTGACCAGGCATATCTATTTGTACCAACAGAGAGAAGGCTGCTCCAAACTGCGAAACCATGCACATGGGCTGAAATGTACCAATTATAATGCCTTGCCAATAACGGCTCATTAGGCATTGTTCTTTCGCCTATAGGCTCTGGGAGCTTGCAGCTTGAAATGTGGGACAGCACGGGGGACTGATCTAGTGA